>JAEANM010026218.1:0-10787 GCA_017656035.1 Myanophis thanlyinensis
GAATAGAATAGAATAGAATAGAATTCTTTATTGGCCAAGTGTGATTAGACATACAAGAAATTTGTCTTCGATGCATATGCTCTCAGTATACATTAAAATGGTACATTCATCAGGAATCATAAGACACAACACTTAATGATAGTCATGGGTACAAATAAGCACTCAAATCCTACTAGGAGACAATGATCAATATAAATCGTAAGGGTACAAGCAACAAGTTATAGTCATAGGGTGGGTGATGGAACGATGAGAATAATAGTAATGCAAATTTAATAAATAGGCAGTGTTGAGGGAATTGTGAAAAGACATTAATGGGTCATGCACTTGTAGAGGCTAAGGAACTACTCAAATGATTCCCAAGTATTCATCTTCAGACTTGTATTAAATGTATTTCTTACTTTTTGGCATATTCTTACCTTGTGCAGATATACAGCTTCTCAACTTGTGATTTCACAGTTGTGGACTCGGCTAAGTGTATTTGTCATCACTGAAGTGTCAAGACTGTTGCCTTGGGCAGCAAGATGATAAACCTTGAGTTCTTTTAAAAACTTTTTGTGCTGATGTAAAGATAATATCTCCTTCTCTTTGCTATATTTTTGATTTGAAAGTGCTTCTGTATTTAAGAAAGTCATAAATCACCAAGGAACTAATGTCCTGCAAGTATGCTGATAGAATTCAGTGGGAGGTAAATTCACAATACATGCTGACAACTCCTCCAATTTTATTTAAAGGGAATTTTCATTTTAAAATGCTGCATGATAGGGAAAGAAAACTAGCTCAGTGCAAAAAACAATATAGACAGTTATTGGAGGAGGAGGAAGAGGAGGAAGAAGGAGAAGGAGAACTTTCTTAGTTATTTAGCTGAAATAATATTGATAAACATAGTTCATCTTATCATCCAAAAATATAGACCCTGGGCAGAGTTGATGGCTTTTATCACATCTCTCTTGTACAGTATTTTCCCTTCTACAATTACAAAAATTGAGCACACCAGAAAATAATGAACTCATTCTAATGTTATAAAAATTATACACTTACATTCTCATATTCTGCCCATTGTGCTACCCATTAGATGCTGGTAATTGAAAATAAACTCTGCTCTGAACAACAGTAATGAAATAATGGTGTCTGATATTATCAATCCTAATAAGAAGAAAGCAACCCAACTGGGATGAACAGATAATGAAATTGTTGTGTTGAGTCCCAATAAACTGAATAACCAGTAAGAAATGGAGGCAAATTAAAGCCTTATCAGGGACTGGAACAGAGGCCTTTTTGAAAAGGTCTGCTTCTGGAGAGATACAGAGGATACAGAGAAATCTCATGATGGTATTAAAACTGCATGATGTTGTGTTTAAAAGTGGGAAATCTTGAACCATTTCAGGGCTCAGTCTCTCAACTGAGATTCCTTATGTAATAAAATGGATTATATTCTGATAGTAATTTGTACTTCCTTCCAATGACAATTGTTTCCATTCTATTTTGTCCCCTTGTAACTCATACAGTCACTTCCTAGATACTCTGTTTTCTCCTTCCTCAGAGCAGAATTGAACCCATTCTTGGTTCAGATGGATTTAATTTGAAGAGAATCCTACAACAGCAGCAGATAGATGAGATTTGACTTCCTTTCACTTGGTGCCCAATATCTGATGTGACACAATCGTCATTTTATTTATTTACCTGTACAGTCTTTTCTGTCTTGCATATTCATGGCTATAAACCATCTCAAAATGAGAATGCAGTTCATTTAAAAGCATTATGTTTTTAAAAACAAGTAATTTGCTTATAAAAATATGTTAACATATATATTCCTTACAAACTTGTCATAGAGAACTGTATGATGAAACAGAGAAATAATAAGATAGCCTCAAAAGCTTGTGAAATCTGATCTGTCTTAAGAGAGGTTCATAGGTGGCAGCACGACAGAGTACTTGGATTGAGAAGGATCGATAAAGAAGCAAACTTGACAAGCTTGGTGATATAGGATAATTGTCCTTACATGATACATAATCTGACACTGTCAGGGTCAAAGCAGTGACACCGCAGTTGAAGCTCAGATTTAAGTTGGATTCCCTCTGTTGGTGCAAGGGCAACAGTTTTGCTCTAATGCAAGCACTTGTACCCTTAAAGCAAATTGGATGCAGGCTCATGAACCACAAGGTTAAATATAAGATTGCAGTTTAGATAAGCCCAGATGTAACACTAGAATTACTGTAGTGTGATTCTTTCATTCTTTTAGATGTGTTAACTCCTTTGTGAGTGACCAGTCAGAGAGAGATTTAGGCTTCTTTGTTGGCAAGAGTCCAGTTACCTCCCACTTCTATTTTATCTGGGAGAGTTGCTCAGATTCTTTTTTTAGGGAACCCTTTCAATGTTCCACCCTCATAATTGTCATCAGATACATATATTTTGATTTTCTTTTACTAAATGACATATTCGTGTCACGTCTTTGGAATCAAATGCTCACAATTCTGAACCAGACTCGGTATCCAGTTATTTTCAGGCCACCTTTCTTCAGAGGTTGCCCCCAAATATTCCGTTTTGTATTGTTTCTTTTTGGTCTCAGGATGTTGTAGCAAAAATATTTATTTTTTAATTTAATTACCCTATTTCTTGCCCCCTGACTTTCCAGATAATGGAGTATATTCAACATGACCTGAAATTTTCTGAAAAAAAATTCTGATTTTTTTTCTGAAAACCCTGAGGACGGTAGCTTATGATTTGAATGCTGTCAAGGAATGGTGGCATACAGAAGCAAGCAAGACCTGTTTCTTGGCAAATGGAACAATAATCAGTACCTTGGAGAGTGCAATTCACCTGTTGTGGGCTGGCCTGTTTTAACTAGAAGCATTGCTGCTTCAGCTGTGTGTATAGATAATTGAGGTTTTAACAAGGCAGGCAAAGCCGGGATCCTGTAGCTTTGCTCTGCTTGTTGCTGTGGCCATTTTGAAAGCCTCAGATTTTCTGCATAGTGGATGCTCACAAGAAGCCACTATGGGATTGACCCTGCAGACCAGGGTTCACATTGCATATTGTTATGTGACAGCATTCAGTCGCACAGGACCTGCACATTATAGCTGAGCTAGTGCCTCACTGATTTAAGTATCTGGAATTCTAGATGGTAACAGATTCCAACTAACTATAATTTGGTCCAGTTGCATGTAAAGAAGAGATTGGCTCATTTGATGTAACTGGTTTTCCTAGCATTACTAATTTGGAACAAATTTGCTCATGTTGCTTTGGCTTTATTTGAAGTATTGGTATTCCCATTGGTTTAATTTAAGAGTTTAACTTGAAAGGTATAATTAAAGGTTCTTAGATATGCTTCACATACAGTATGTAAATTGAAATGCTTAGATAAGCAGGTTATGCCTTCCAACCCTGCCCCATATTCAATTATCTATTCCAACTTACCAAAAACCTGAAACAATTGGAAACCTTATCCATGCCAAATGTTATGCTACTAAAGGATAATAATAATGCAGTACCATGGCCATCCTATTTGAACTACGGAACTCCAGCTGACCACTATATAGCAATAAATAGCTATCCCAACTTAATGAACTGCAGATGTGTTCCTCCCTCCCAAATTTGAAACAGAAAAAATTGTGCGGAAATATTAGAATGTTTTATTAAGCACTTAAAATAATGTGAAGCTAAAATATAAGGATAATTATTTGTCTGAAAAATTGCTGTGAAATCACAATCTAATGTAGATAAGCATTGTAGCAGACTTTAAATTTAGGAAGTTAAAAATTAGTTATGTGTCTTGAGAAATGAGTTCTCACATAGCCAAGACTTTGGAAGCTATAGTTTAATGGACAAGCTGTAGCTGCCTGACTGTCCCATAATACTAAGTCATTAGCAGACAAATAATATGACTAAGAAGCTGATTGACACATTATGCTAACCACCCTCCCCCCATTACATTGTGTTCTAGTGTTATACAGTTTGTGTATCAATTAATGGTGCAATTTGCTTAACAATTCTATGATTGTTGTAACAATTTTTTGTATTCTATTATTGGGAGGACAACACATATTTGAGAAGGAAAATCCATGACTGAATCTTCTGACACTTTTAAAAAGTCATTAAAACAGTCTTATTAAGGAGGGAGTTGAGTTTTATCAAAATTACACAACAAACCCTCTGGATAGAGTAAAGGAGCAGAAAGCAGATACTAAATAAAAATAAAGTTAGTTTTGCATTAACAAAAATAATCTAGCAAATTATGAATACATGGAGATTATGATTAGGATTGTACTGTACTGCAGAGAAAGTGTTTAATTGACATATCCCATTTTCTTTGGTGTCAATTGCATCACTATCCTGTTGCTTTTAAATCTAAAAAAATGACAGGAGATCCAGTTATTGATCTTCCCTATCATATCTAGTTTGGGATCAGAAATCACAAATGAAATTATAAATATATAAATATTGATGTTTGAAAATCATAGTAAATTCTAAGATTCCAGAGGCAGAATCACAGAAAAAGCTTGAGAATGGTAGGCTGATTCTTTCCTGTCTGTCACTTCCACATTTTAAAGAGACCAGTACAGAATTCTACACACAGTAGGCAGATTCTTTCATTCCAGATGTCAATTATGTAGAAGACAGCTTCAGATCCTGGTACATAACCTAGATCCTCCTAGCAGTAATACTCTTCTTATCCCTGATGCTTTACAAAGTCAAGGAAGGAACATTAAAGGATCTTCTCAAGTTATCTTTCCAGTCTCAATGGATTGCTACCAGTTCTATTCATCTGTCAATGGAGGACCTCCCCCAACTTTCATGTAGCTATTATATTCAGCTTCAGGATTGCCTGCCTTGTCAGGAGGCTTCTCAAATTTATTCATTAAATTTATATGGTCACCCAGCTCATACGTAGGTGACTCTGGGGGCCTTACAACATTAAAAAATCTACCATATAAGAAAAACAAATAGGAAAACAATTCCACTCTCCATGGTAGCAATCAATCAAATCAACCACTTGATAGTCTCCATTTCCATTCATCGTCCTCAGGCTTGCTGACAAAAATCACATTTTAAGATCCTTTTTGAAGAGCAATAGGGTGGGGCCCAACAGTATCTCAGGGGGAATGATGTTCCATAAAGAAGGGGCCACCATTAAGAAGGCCCTTTTTCATGATCCCACCAGATGCACTTCCCTAATCAATAAGAGTCATAACATGCCCTGCCTTTCCATCCTAGTGGGCCAGGTGGATGAAATAGGGGAGAGGTTGTCCTAATAACCTGGCCCTAATAAAGGAGATAACCAGCATCCTGAATTGCACATGGAAGCATATTGGCAGCCAGTGCAGTTCCCACAGAAGAGATGATACATGCACAAGTCTAGGCTTTTGTGTTAATTATATTGATGTTAATTTTAAATATCAATGTTAATTTCATTGTCCGAGGTCCTATATTGAGTGTCCTCTTACAAACATTTTATGAAATCAGAGACAGGGTAACCAGAAAAACCTTTCTCTGATTGTGACACCCACATGTGTGGAATGCAGCAGCAAGGAGGAAGGGGAGATAACAGGAAGTAGAAATTATGGGTGAGAAACTATACATATGCTAATAAAGAGTATACTCAAAATACCTTGCTCACCTTGGCAGCACAAGAAGAAAGAGACCATCACTTCTACACTTCCTAGAACTGTTTTTCTATTGAGTGGAGTCTTACTTTCCAGATGGAAGCTGGGTTTGAAACTACTTAGAACTATGAATAGACCAAGAGTATGTGCTCATGCCTCATTTACCAATTAACCCAGTGGTAGGATTCAGCTGGTTTGTAATGGTTCAGTAGAACTGGTAACTACTTATCTTTCCTTATACGAGCTTCATTTTTTTTCTTACCTTAATCAGCTGTTTGGCATGTCTACGGAGCCTTCCTGATGATCCCTGCTACCTCTAGTGCCTGTAAAAGTGGTTTAAAGAGCTGTGCTGCAGCACATTTGGCGCGCATGTGCGTGCACTGAATGGTAGCAAAACCGGTCGGATTCCACCCCTGCTGTGTTGCACATATATGAACTGATGGAAGATAGTGGAAAATGAAGAAGCTATTGAAAGCAATGGTTAAAATGCAGGTTTTAATTTAATTCCAGAAACAAGAGCAGACAGTGGAAGAACTTCTGACCATGCAACATTTCTGGGACCCATCTCCACTTCCTATCTCTTCTCTTCTGAAGAATACTTGGTTCCATTTGCTTTTGTTTGCAACCAACTAGAATAAACTATGCTTGCTTTTCCATTATTTGCCTGAATAAGGTCAGAGCAAATTGTGCTTTATGAATCTGGCTTGTCTGAATAAAGTACAATTAAAACTAAAAACATTTTCTAGTAGATATGGAAACCAACTCTTATTAGCAAAGGATTTCATGGCACAGGAGTAGAAGAGAAGGGAGAAGATTTTCATGTACAATATTAAACAATGGCTTTAGCCCTGCATTTGAATGATTTCAAAGCCTACTGCTTCTACCTGAGATGGGTAATTAATAATGTCTGTGCATAAGAATCTTTAGATCATTGTGTTGCACATATATGAATTGATGGAAGATAGTGGAAAATGAAGAACCTATTGAAAGCAATGGTTAAAATGCAGATTTTAATTTAATTCCAGAAACAAGAGCAGACAGTGGAAGAACTTCTGACTATGCAACATTTGTGGGACCCAAGACAGGGCAAACAGAAAAATCACAGAAAAGTTCAGTCAGCTGAAATAATTGCAGATTCATAACTAGTATTGGATAGCCATCTTGTGTTTTCCTGAGCACGGGGCCTTTTCCAGGGAAATTAGCCACTTGGGGCCTTTTTATGAAAGAATATTCTTTTAAGGAATTGGATTAATCCAGCCTCCCCAATTTGTTCCTCTTGATATGATGGAACTACAGCTCTTATCACCTCTAGACATGCCTTGAAGTAGTACCTGAATTAAAAGATAATAAATGATACAGGAGAAAAGCAAGCTAATAGCTAAGCCAAAAATTGATAGCCATGTTTGGTCTAGAGCCACAGTTCATAGCAATGAGTCAAAATCAAGGAGAAAGCTGAGATCAGATAAAAAACAAAAGTAGTAAACAGCACACTCTGTCAGATAAAAATAGTAAAACAGCTCCCAATACCTTGGAATAGAATATTTTCAGACATTGGAGAATCAAGGAAATCAAATACAACAAATGAATCAGGATGTTTTTGCTTCAAATTTCTATTAATCCCTTTTAATTTACTTGATAGTATTTCTGTATGAATACAATTGGATAATGTCCCACAGTTACTGCCCCCCCCCCCCCCCCCCCGCGCTTCTGTTCAATTGTGTCTGATTCTCAGAGACTGCCTGGACAAGTCTCTGCAGTTTTCTTGGCAACGTTTTTTTAGCAGTGATTTGTCATTGTCTCTTTCCTATGACTGAAAGAGAATGACTGGCCCAAGGTGGATTTGTGCCTAAAACTAGCTAGAACTCAGAATCTCCCAGTTTCTAGACTGATGCCTTAACCACTACACTAAACTGGCCCATGCATAGCACCATGAACAAAAAACAAAAAAATAGCGACTGATGTTCACAAGCATGGTCATCATTGGGATGCTAACTCCACCAGGAGATGGGTGGTTAAGAAGTTTGATATATGAAATAAACAAATAATTGGTAAGAATCCAGGAGATAGTTTGCAAAAAGTCATCTTCAGGCTCTTCTGTTTTCAGCCAAAAGAACCATGACCAGTTCACAGGAAATTTGTTATGAAAGTCTTTATGTAAACATTGATTGATTGTTTATATGCCATCAAGTCATTTATGACTCCTAGTGATCACATAGATTTTTTTCCATGACAATCTGTCACTAACCTGCTTTTCCAGGTCTCCCAATGGTGTACATCACCATTATGACTAAGTTCATCCATTCTTGATGCTAGTCATTTTCTTCTTTTCTTTCCTTCTACCTTTTCTAACCTTAGAGCCTTTTCCAAAGAGCTGAATCTTCACATAATGTGATTAAAGTCAGATAACTTGAGCCTAATTATTCATGCTTTAAGTAAGAACTCTGGATCATTTTGTTTGGTGATCCATCAGTTTCTTGGCTGTCCATAATGTTCTGAGGAGACTTTTCCAACACCAAAGTTCAAATATTCTTCCTATCCTGCCTTCCTATCCTTCAAAGCCCAATTTTCACTTCAATAGAAAGTTACCAATAATATCATGACTTGCATGATTCTGATCTTTGCAGGTTTAAATGCACCTCACAGCATTTGAATTTCTTCTCCAATGCCTTAATGGCTGCTTTACCAAGTGCTGGCTTGTGGTGTATTTCTTAACTACTTGTTCGTTTATGTTTGATGGTTGATTCTAAAAGGCAGAAGCTATCTACCATTTCAATATTTTCATTTCTGGGTATAAGGCTGGTTGCTATGTGGAAGATCAATTAGTTTTAAATTGAAATTCTCATAATCCTGTCCCTTTCATTGCAATAAATCTAATTAAAGAAGGCTTTGTGAGAAGCTTGCTTAGGAGAAATATTTTCAGTTTGAAGCATTGATCTAAACTTGACACTTCACCCAAGGCTAATGCAATATAAAACCTGTCTTCATTATTTTTTGATACAACAATACTTGAGTAACTCTAGAAGGCGTTTGGGTGCTTTTTTCATTAGTCACTCATCACATCTTCTAGAATCACTCAACCATAAGAATAATGAAGACGGGCTTCATGCAATCTGCAGAAACAAATATATTCCATGGCAAATTTGAATATATTGTCATGCATGTGGCAGTCAAGCAAGTTGCCATTGTCAGATGCTTTTCCTAACCTCCCTCCCATGCCTTTTCCTTTGAGAGTCCTGCTTTACTATGGTGCAAAACTATGTGCAAAACTATGGACAGGGATTGTATAAAGATTTTTTTGGGGGTGGGCTACATTGGCAGCCTTTATCAGCTGTGAAGGGAAAATGTTTTCCACAAAAAATAAATATTTAATTATTTTGCCTCTGGCATTTCCAGAGATCAGGAAGGAAAGCCAGCAAATGTTTGCAGATAAAACAGTATACAGGCATCAAAATGCTTGTCACACTTGTCCAATGCCTTCATTTAAAACTGAAGATAATTATTTCAGACATTTGAAAAGAAGAAAAAGCTGAAATGTCAAAGGTAAATGGTTCAATTCTGGGTATTTCTCAAATGAAATTCTGTATAAGTTCATCCATCTTAAATAGGTATCATCTTAGGTTTTGTTTATCAGCTGTTTTTCTACTTGAAATTCTGACCTTTTCTGATGACTTTTTAATGAATTTGCTGCTGTAATGGTTTTCAGAAACTGGTTTATAGAGTTTTCATCACAAAAGCGTAGTTTTCTTTGCAGGTGGTCTTCAGCTAATAACCATTCAATCAACATCTGTTCAAAGTTACAACTGTGCTGAACGAGGAGACTTAACAAGTGGTTCTTGAACTTGTAACTATCGTAGTATTCCCATCCTCATCTGATTGAGATTCAGTGCCTGGCAACTGGTTTTCAATTAAGATGGTGTCAGCATCCCACAGTCATGTGATCACCATTTGTAACCTTCACAGGTTCCAACAAGAAAAGTCAATGGGGAAGTTGCCAGGAGATAGCAAATGGTGATCATGTGATGTCATGCCTAAAAACCACACACAAGATTTATCTAATATTTGCAATGGGAGCTTCTGGAATTGCAATCATTGGTTGGTATGGTCACATGACATTGCATTTTATTGCTCTGTCACTTACCATTGTTAACTGATGACTGCCTATACACCAGTTTTCATTTTGCATTCTATGTATAATTGGAAGGAACTACACTGAATAGTCAATTGGGCATGAGTCATTCAGAAAACAGCTTGTTTTAAGTGTTTTAAAACAAAAAGGAAGACTGCAATAAAGCTGGAAGAAAAGATATGGATTTTCTATACTGTTTGCCGAATCAGCAAAGGATAGGATGCATTTTCTTTGGCCATTCATTAGGAAACTTCTTAAAACTGCTTTCTCTCCTATGAATAAAGTCTGGACAGATATTGACAACAAGCTCAACAATTAGTATATTCAACCATTTTAACAAACATTGCTCATCATTTAGTATGTTCTAGTGTCTCTCAGTAAAGATGTGCATCCCTATATGACATCCAACCACCTTATCCTAACAATGAGGCTCGTTTCAGCCTACAGGAGATGAAAGTAGTTATTGTACTGACTTTTTCATGAAAAGCAATGGTGAAGGGGAGGAATGCATACTGCATCATGTATCTGTGGAACTGTAAATTGTAAAGCAAGCCCTTCCTTTCCTTTGAACAGATTTAGTAGACTTTTGACAATTATCCTTTCAGGTCAGAGTAGTTGACCAGGTAAGAGTATTCTATATTAACCTTTCCCAGTTTAATGTTCCTCAGATGTAAAGCCAAATTTCTTAGAATTCATTCTTGACTGAAGTTGATGTTGGTTAGGAATTTAGGAAGGCCAGCTATGTGACAGCACCTAATTTACCATGACATATCTTAGAATATTAAGTAAGGTAATATTTGGATGGGAGATCACAAAGGCTATTGGTTGGAGCAGAAAATTAAATAACTGAGTAGGAAAAGATATACCAGTTCCATATTGCTGTTAAAAAGAGTCCAGAGGTGTATGTTCGGGGAGGGCTGGACTCCGACTGGGCTTCTCTAGATGGGAGGGAGGGGCCGGTCTTGGGTGAGATTCTCTGGGACAAGTTTGATTCTGTTACCCCAGATGCAGTGGACAGATTGCTGGGTGGCCTTAATGCCACCACCTGCCTATTAGACCCC
>JAEANM010026219.1:0-10787 GCA_017656035.1 Myanophis thanlyinensis
TGTTTAATTATATGGCTCTTACTGAAATAAATTTCCAAATATTTTGCTTTCATGGCTCTCTGAGTCAAAAAGGTTCCGGACCCCTGGGCTAGAAACAACACCAGAATGTTTCTTTCCTGCCTTCCTTACAGGATTTATCCTGGATAAACCCAGGATTAAGTGGAAAAAAACAAAAGGAGATTTTTTTCTAACAACTGGTTTTCCGAACTGCTTAGAAAATTTACTACCAGTTCTAGCGAACCTGCTAGAACCTGCTGAATTTCACCCCTGGTTTAGGAAAGCAAAAAACTATGAATTTCTACCTATGGATATTTGGCATTTCATCTGTTTCAAGCACTTGGTCGTTTTTAGCTGCTGGAGAAGAAGCCAGGGACTCCAGTTTGGGTGGAATACCAAAAACCGGATCAGTGGAAGCTTCCTGGTAATTTAATCGCTTCTCACTGACATATGAGCCAAATGGGAAACACAGACAATTACACTTGGAACACTATAGTTAATCTGCAAGGTATCAGAATATTATCATTATATACAGCTGGCACAAAGTATTAAAGTACAACGTGACTAAATTAGTAGACCAGCGAAATGCTGTGGACATATTATACTTAGATTTCAGTAAAGCATTAGACAAACTAGACCACAAGCTACTACTTGATAAGCTAAAAAAATGTGAGATAGATAGCACCACCACCAGATAAATTGGTAACTGGCTGACAAACTATACTCAACGAGTAGTCCTTAATGGTACTACATCTACATGGAAGGAAGGAAGCAGTGGGGTACTACAAGCTTCTGTCTTAGGCCCGGTACTTTTCAATATCTTCATAAAGACTTAGATAAGGGACTGGAACAGAAAATCAGCAGATGATACTAAGTTAGCAGGAATAGACAACATCCCAGAAGGCAAACTCAGGATCCAAAAAGATCTTGCCAGACTTGAACAATGGGTCCTATCCAACATAACAAAATTTAATATGGAGAAAAGCAAGATTTTACACTTAGGCAGGAAAAACCAAAGGTATAAGTACAGATTAGGTGAAACCTGGATCAAAAACAGTAACTGTGAGAGTGACCTTGGAATCTTAGTGGATAATTGCTTAAATATGAGCCAACAATGTGCTGCAGCAGCCAAAAAAGCTAATACAATTGTTGATTGTATAAACAGAGGCATAGAATCAAAATCATGTGAAGAATTAGTACCACTTTATAAATCTTAGTAAGACCACACCTGAAATACTGCATTCAGCTTTGGTCACCACATTACAAAAAAAAAATTTGAGATTTTGGGAAAAGTGCAGAGAAGAACAACTAAGATGGTTAAAGTTCTGGAGACTAAAACATATGAAGAACAGTTGCAGGAATTACATATGGCTAGTCAAGAGAAAAGGACTAGTGGGAACATAATAGAAATATTCCAGTATTAGAGGTGCAAAGAAGGTGTAAATTTATTTTCCAAAGCACCAGAAAACAAGACAAGAAACAATGGATGGAAATTAATCAAGGAGAGAAGCAATCTGGAATTAAGGAATTAGCAATAGCAATAGCACTTAGACTTCTATACCACTTCATAGTGCTTTCCAGCCCTCTCTAAGCAGTTTACAGAGTCAGCATATTGCCCTCAACAGTTTGGGTCCTCATTTTACTGACTTCGGACAGATGGAAGGCTGAGTCAACCTTGAGCCTGGTGCGATTTGAACTGCCAAATTGCAGGCAGCTGGCAATCAGCAGAAGTAGCCTGCAGTACTGTACTCTAACCACTGTGCCACTGAGGCTCTTAATTAAGAAGAAACTTCCTAACAGTGAGAACTATTAACCAATGGAACAGCTTGCCTTCAGAAGTTATGAGTGCTTCATCACTGGAGGTTTTTAGGAAAAGGATGACCAGCCACTTGTCTCAAATTATTTAGGATCTCCTCCTTGAGCAGGGGGTTGGACTAGAAGCCCCCTTTGAGCTCTATTTGGTTTGATTGACCTCTCAAGAATGGGGCTCAATGATTATACCTTGTCCAATTTCTCTATGCCAGCCCACACACCCCCAAATCACTGGATTGGCATGGCTCCCTATAGTTTAGTGGCAATTTCAACTATTCCAAAAATAAAATTGTTGTTTGGGGATATTAATTATGTAAATATTTTGGTTGACCCACTCGATTTGCATAAACTAGTGTTTCTATTTTTGCCAAATTCTACCTCCACACTAAATTTAGTCCTCTTTTGTTTAGTTTTCAGAGAGTTGTTGTGCAAGTGGACAGACTCTTAAGCCTCTTTGGGTTCAAAAAAATAAAAGTAAGCAACAACCTCACTACTATAGGGAAAATTATATTCTCTGCAGTGCCCCCTCTCCAAGTACTAATCTTTAATGAACAACCTCAAAAATCACTGACTTCCCTTTTGGAGTACATTATTTTTAAACCCAGTATTTGACCAAAGAGTCTTTCAGATAACAAATACTGCGATGTATAATAGAGGTCTTTTAGATAACAGATAACCAGAGTCTGTCTTGTGGAAAATACTACACATGGCAATGAGGAAATTAGAAGAGGACAGAAAAGTAAAAGGAAGGATTTTATTATGTGCTACAGAATTAACATTTGAGAGGAAAGGTTTTGATTTTTGTGAGATTTTCTGTTCATTGAAATAATGTTTACTGATAATGGATAATGTTTAGAGAGCCTTAAGGGAAGAGAAGAAAAAGAAGGGGGAAATTATCTTGGTAGCCCATTTATAATCCTGATCCCTGGTTGCTATCTTCCTTGTGTACAAATTAGAATAACTTTACTGTCACTTCAAATATACACTAATCAGCATACATTAAAATGAAATTTCACTGCATACAGCTCTCAAAGGGTCTACCGTAGAGATCATACTACAGTGGAGATCTGAACAGGACTATCTTGCTTCATAAATGTATTCTCTCCAGCTATATTGCTGGTCCAGTTTTAAGGGCAGATACCATGAACTGCAAACATCACTTTCTTGCTTTTTATTGTATTTATTAAGCAAATGTTATTGCCAAGTACCAAGCCAGTTTACAATAACACTGAGATATTAAAATCAGAAATACTTTGAAACAATTAAAAGCCATTTAAACCAACTTCCAATGGGTTTCAGCCAGGAATGCTAATTTAGACCTTAGGGGCAATTCTGCTGGCTTGCAACTGAGGATGGTTTCATTTCAGTATGATTAAAAAAGAAAGCTACATTTTTGCCCTGATTAAAGCTTTTGGAATCGGAATCCAACTATTTCCATGGAGGTCCTTTCCTCTCCTATGGTATTGGCTTCCTGCCACCAGATGAATTACAGAAACATTAATCTTAGTGAAGCAGCTGCTGCAAGCCAAACCAAACCAAACCAAACCAATGGCACCAAAGATGTGAACGTGACATTGTTAATGTCCCAGAAAATTGAAACTACTATCTGCCTCTTTCATTTCACCTAGAAGGTTCTAGAATTCATACCCTGTGCCCTGTCATTGGAGTTTGATGTTCAAGGCTGAAAGGAAGGGATCATAATTATTTCCTTCCCACACCCACCTTGCTAAACTCCAGCCACTGCCATAGCTACATATGATGGAACATGATGAAAGTTGTGACATTCTGAACCAGAAAGTAAAAGTATGTTGGTATATTGATCATTGGCAGACTGAGCATAGATAATAACCACGATGTTTTTTGGGTTCCTGCTACTATGGTCAGGTATCTTATAAATGCTACTACTGGAATCTAGTTGTTGTGCAGAAATGGAAAGGAAGAAAAAGTCCTACATCTGGGATGCTTATAATGAGACAAGATTAGGAACTTGAAAAGGAGGAAAACGTGTCTGAGATGGTTGCTAGTTTCAGAATCAAGAGTATGGTGATTTCTCAACACAGTAATATTACTGCAGAGAGATTCCACATTTCTTGGACGATCCCACTGGATGTTAGTTGCTGGAGCTGGGTAGGTATCTTTGGCTGGTATATAAGGGGTTGCTCAGCTAGATACAGAAGATTTGTGATAGGAATAAAAATCTTCTGAATGAGTCAAGGATGGTTAATGAAAGCTGTTCCATGCAATTAGAGTATGTAGGGTGTATATCCCCCTTCTTTCCTATGGTTTTTGAGAATCAGAGATGAAATTCAGCCTATTCCCACCGGTTCTACAGAAACCGGTTATTAGAAGAAATTTATTTTTGTTTGTTTCCCACTTTGCAGGGTTAATCCTGTAAAGATTAACTTTACAGGGTTAATCCTGTAAATAAAGTAATTGTGTCTAGCCTAATCTTTATTGCCTTGCTCACAGAAACTGCCTCTCCCCTAATTACATTGTAACTTTGGTGAAGTTTAATTCTGTGCTTGGTGATATTTAATCCTGTGGCCATGCCCACAGAACCGGTAGTAAAAAAATTGAATTTCACTACTGTTGAGAATGGGGTCAAACAGAAGAAAACCTCCTGAGCTGGAATGATGGAGAAGGGCAGTCTCATTGTGTTCATGGTATGTGTAAGGATCCCTGGAATTGCTGAATCCTTTCCAGATTGTTTTAAATTAACTATCAGGTTTCACACCATAGGAAGGAATGAACTACTTCTGCAAGCTTGCAAGAAATCAGATGATTTCTGATGATTGGTATATATTGAAGACAATAGAAGGCCATTCTCAAAGTTCAGCAACTGCTGTGATTCAAGAACTAGCCTTATGTACAAAAACATTGTTTAAACATCTTGAATTTTGTTTTTCTTCTTGTATATATAACAGACTATTTATCCCCCTCTTTTGGCTGCCATCACTCCGTCTGCATTTTGTTTTTCACTGATTGTGTTAGAACTGACTGTCATACAATGACTGCCTTTGGGAAATGAATGCATCTGAAAAATGGGGACAATCATTTGCCTTGAAAAGAAAGCATCAGTGCATCCTTTCTCTAGAGATCATTTCCCAAGCCATTCAACATGATCTTCCATCTTATCTCTAACTTGCCCTTGAAGAAAGTGGTGAAACAACAACCTTAGAGGGCTTGGATAAAATACATGAAACGGGATCTCTTGCAATTAGAATTCAGGTTTAGACATGGGTTAGAAACCACATTGGTTACTCTTATGAGTGACCTATGGTAGGCATTGGATAGAGGAAGTGCAGACTTCTTGATCCAGCTGGATCTCTCAGTAGCTTTCGGTATTGTCAACCATGGTATCCTTCTGAGCCACTGGCAAAGGTTTAGGGTTGGAAGCACTGTTTTATTAATTCCATGTTTTTGAAAGTAAGCTATACTTCATCTATGGGATAAAGAACTTCTGAAGGAATCCAACAGGAAAAGTTATCCATCAATTTGTGGTGAAATGTCATTCTTATGTGGATGATACTTAGCTGTATTTCTTTGCTCAGCAAGAAATGTGAAAGTCTGGACCCAGTATCTGGAAGCTGTGAGGAACTAGATGGGGAGAAACAAGCTAAGGCTTAATGTCAGCAAATTGGAATGGCTATTGCTTCAGGTGCCTTCCAATTCCATCCTTAGCTTGAACAGAGTTGCACTCCTGATAAGGAGCAGATCCACATTCTGGAATCTTCTTGGACTCAGAGTTCTTGACAGAGAAACAAGGGGAAGCTCTAAGCGGGCATACCTTTGCTTAGTTTCAACTGGTGCACCAGTTGTGGTTTTTTTGTGGAAAAGGACACAGTACCAATTATCATCCATCCTCTGATACCTCCTGGTTGGACTACTGCAATTATCTCTACATAGATCTCCCCTTGAAGACAACCTGGAAACTGTACCTATATAAGTTGCACCTGTTTACCTCAGAGGATGGGAAATGATTTCTCTCTGTTATATCTTTATTGTAGGAACTACTTTGGCTATCAATTTATTTCAAGTGCAGTTCATAATGCTACTCTATAGAGTACTGTTTTGAATAAAAATCAATTCACTGAGAGAATGCTAGAATGAGGAGTGGTAGAAAGGGAGACAGTCAGAGATATTTTGCTTCCTAAGGTAGAAGATAAAGTCACATCCCTTATCTAAACTGCAGTATTTGTAGCATTCAGGCAAGTAATAAGCTCTAAGTTACCCCCTTAAATAAAGTCCTTGAAAATACAAACGCAATTGAGCCCAACATGTATGTTGCAAAGTGAGACATTTGTTAGATGAGTTTTGCCCCATTTTATGACCTTTCTTTCTAAAGTGATTAAGTTGATCCCTGCAGTTGTTACATTAGTAATATGGTTGTTAAGTGAATCAGGCTTCCCCATTGATTTTATTTATTTATTTATTTATTTTATTTGATCGTATTTATATACCGCCCCATCTCCCTCAGAAAGTCACAAAAAGCTGGTGAAAAGTCACACACACAAAAAAAACCTGGGACACCGCAACTATCATAAATATGAACCAGTTGCCAAGCATCTGAATTTTGATCATGTGACCTTAGGGATGCCACAACGGTCATAAGTGTGAAAATAAATCATAAGTCATTTTTTTCACACATGACCGTTGTGGCCATTGAAAGTCACTAAACGAAGTGTTGTAAGTTGAGGACTATCTGTACAGTCAAGATTCTGCAATCATATATTTCCTTTGGGCATTGCAGCTGCCTTTATCCTGGTGGTTTCTATAAGTACTAATATATCTCCTGTAAACTTCCAACCAGCATAACCATTTCATTCCCAAGGAATCATTCTCCCTTTTATATATTTCATAATCAGATAAGATTAATATCCTACTTGAAATTAACTAGAAGAAACCCTGAAGCAGGCATCTTATCAGCTAAGTTTTGTATACGACATCTTTTCTATCAAGGCCATGTGGATTATGTAAATACTTGTTCAATAGATGACATTTGTTTCCGATATAGTTGGAAAAGATATCAAAGATGAAAGATTGACAAACACAGGGTTTGTTTATCAAAACTTTACAAGACTGCACAAAAGAGGAGTAGTGTTGAGTTATTTGATCTTTGACTCCTCCCCCTATGGCCTTCAATGCTCCCTGACAGCTTCCAACATTTTAATTAGCTTAATCATTTTGCCACATTGTGAAAGATAGTTGGATACCACAATATATAGTAGTTATGATAGACGAAAAGGACATTTTGTCTCCCTTTTCTGTGATTGCAGTTCATTGTCATCCTATTGTTTTCTTTACTACTCATTTCTCATCCTTCTGGTATTTAGGATAGGTTCCTAAAAAGCTAGGAGAGTGGAAGAGGAAAATTTTTGAAATGTGTTTTCCAGTGAGACAATTTTTAAAAACACGGATATGGGGGGCAGTGGGGGAAACAACAGAAAGAGACCAAGTTTATCTTTTTGTGGAATCTGGGAAGGGCACAGCTCCTTTAAAGTCCTGTTATAGTCGATGTAACTTATCTGTCATGCTTGTATACACAACCTTTGAGGAGAATTTAGGAATGCCAAAGAAGAAAACATGGATGTATATATACACAAAATTATACAGAGCGAGGTATGTAAAATTAAACTGCCATATTTTTTTTCCTTTTTTAAAAATAATACATTAAACTTATCCGATTATGGAATATGTAATCTAGAGGACAGGATGTTGAGAGAAACTAGTGGCTTTGGGCATAGCAGAATAATAAGCCCTGAGAAGTTCTCCTTCCTTGCCAAAGTTCCACTCCAATTCAGTCATGCTGCCATTTCCCTAAATCTTGGATGTTGAAGTTTTGCAGAAGATTCCCCAAGCTCTTTGTGGCTCTGGGAAAGAGTGTTGTGTCTCCTGAAAGGAGAGATGAACCTGTCCATCTTGCACGCCAGGAATGCTACTTCCTCAAGAAAGCAGGTGAAATGGCTAATTGACCCATGATTAAGGCCTGGATTATAGCTTCAACTGTGGCTTGGAGAAAGAACCTGCAACTAGAAGAGGAAGTTGAACCCTCTGTAGCCAAAGACAAATAAGAGCAACCACCAACTGCTGCCTTTGAAGATTCATTCAGGACCTACAGTAGGCTATTTACAAGCAATCAAAAACAAGTTGATTCTACTTATGCTGATCTCAGCTAAACTGGCAAAAGAGAACCCAGGCAGTGTTTGCCCTATTAGAGAGATAAAGAGGGCAGATACATAGGACTTTAGTGATCTCCTGTTTTATTAAGGAATTTATTGTTAAAGAAGCTGATTTTGAAATGCAACCAACCATTTATTTTTATAAGAAACTGACATAAAGGGAACTTTACAGATCTGCATTAATCACCTATTATGATTTGTGAACTATGGAAGAAAACTGAAATATCCATATTTGGGATATAAGAAACCTCCAGATTTTAAGAAATGTTAAATTGTCTTACGATTTAAAGAAGAAGTTAATTGATCAGAAAATTCTGTTTTGTGTCCACTGGACTATCTAGAGCTGTGTTTCTCAACCATGGCAATTTGAAGATGTGAAAACTTCTAGACTAGAATTCACTAGCCAGCGTGTATAATTGTTGCTATATTGTTTCTTATTCCTATCTGTTAATTTAATAATAATAATAATAATAATAGTAATGATGATGTGCCAGTCAATAATGTGACACATTTTAAAATGTTCAGTTGACTGAGTTTCATGTTTAATGAACAAAGTATATATGATAATAATAATAATAATAAAATAGGTGCAGTGAAAAACCCTCCAGCTGTCGATGATAAAAGGCCTCACTGCTTGGATCTGCACATGGACTATGCCAATATATTATAACATTCTAGGTTCTTGGGAAGCATTCCATACATAGGAAGGTCTATACCAGCTAAAGAGCTGGCAGCTTGATCTTACATTCTTGTGTACATAATAACAGTAATGTGACAAACCATAATAATACCTAGTTAGCTGCTACAAAAAGATCACGTAGACCACACAGCACAACATATAACATAGCAATAATGGTGCTTTGGAATATCTGCAAGGAATACCATTTGCCTGCAAGCAAGAAATGGTATGACTACAAAATAGGCAAAGTAATAGAAACTGAATAAGCTAAAGTGTCCTGGGGCTTTAGAATTCAAACAGAGAAGCAGCTGCCACACAACACCCCAGACTTAATAAATATTGATAAGAAAGACAAAAAAGTATGGATAATGGATGTTGCAGTACAGCAGAAGAAAAGAGAAAGAACTGAAGAAAAATCACAAAATACTAAAATGTGCAAATAGAAGAATGACCTGTGGCAAAAATAGTAGCAATAGTAATAGGCTCCTTAGGTGCAATCCCAAAACATCTGGAACACCACTTCAACATTATCAGCATTTGCAAAACCATCATCAGTTAATTGCAAAAGGCATCTTTGCTTGGAACACCTTACATGTCAATGCCTTTAACCCCATCAAAAACAAAATTTCTCTATCCTTGGAAAAAACTTTGTATATGGATAAAAATGCCAAATTTAATCTGGCTAACTAAGCAACCAAAATCATAATAATAATTTAATTATTTGCAGCTCTCCAAATAACCACCAAGTACATTGCAACAATGACAAAGCAGAGTATTATAATTACAGAAAGACTAGTTATTAATTAGCCAATTAAATGATTATAAATCTGTAGATAGTTGTGTGCTTGTAGAATATTGTGTCTCATTGGAAATGTAGTTTTCCCCATAACTTAAAGTGAGAGGAAGAAGACATTTAACAGAATTCTTACTTCCTGTTGTTTATACACATTTATAATAGAGATCTGAACTTTGTTGACAAATTGCCTTGTTTTGGTTAAAGAGAAGAATTCATTTTATAATTAGACTTGATTCCTTGTTGCTGCTGGAACTTTCCCCCTTCTGTTGGATTAACTGTGAATTTGGGCAAATTATAATCTGTTATCTACAATACATTAACTTGACTTCCAAAATCTAGATAACTACAAGATGGCAGCAGAATTGAGATTTCCTATCACCTTTGATACTGTCTGATGATAACCTGGATGTTCCTTCTCAGCTATGTTAGCCCAACCTAAGTACCACTAACAATGTTCAACACGATTGAGTCACTAATTCTGCTAAACCACAATGTGTGTAATGACGTCTAGATTACCTACCTTTTCACCATACACAGAACATAATTCATAGCTTACAAATGCTATGACAGGGTTCGATCAACATATTACCTCAGAACAATCCATTTTTATACTGTATGTTACCAGATTTCATGAACTAATCAGTTGACAGAATGCTAAATGTTGATCAAGGAAATGGGAGAAGTTTATTGTTGAATTATTACAATTGGTTATATGCTTTTTCCTCCATATTCAAATCAATATTTTAGATTAACAGGACCATGAAGCCAGATTTCCAGGAACGAACTAATCTCATGTAAGCAGCATATGTATTTAAACAATGGCACTGCTGCTTAAGCTTGCAATCCTCATTATCTTTTCTTGACCCCAAGTGCCACTGAAATGAATATGATTTATTCCCATTAACATATGGTTAAAGATGGGCTGTTACTAACCCTACATAATGATAGTGTGGTATAGTAGTTAAGCATGATGACTGGGAAGTGTAAAAGTTGTAATTCATTTGGTTTGCACAGATGTTTGCCATTCATTAATGAGACACAATTTCCTTCCTTATAAGATGACAGTATACAGATTCACATGCAAGTATTCTTGCATCTTGGCCTTGTAAGGAAAGGGCAAAAATAAATAATGTACTTATGGGTCTAACATTATCACTTTAGACATAACCAGGGTCATCTAGCCTGGGGTCAAATACCAACTGTGCTCCTGTATAGGCTACACCAGGGGTGGGCAACTGTGGCTCTTCTATGACCTGTGGACTTCAAATCCCAGAATCCCTGGGCAAGGCAACCTAAATAAAATGGAGGAAATGTTTTGAGGTGT
>JAEANM010026220.1:0-10787 GCA_017656035.1 Myanophis thanlyinensis
TATGCTTCACATGTTGTAGTTTCAGATCGCTATATCTGAAACTACAACATTTGAAGCATTTTCATAGTGTTGTAATAATACTTTATGCTTTCAAACTGAAAAAAAATTGGTGGAGTCAAAATTTATTCTTAAAATTAATTGCAACAAATAATGGCACTTCTGGAGAAGGAAAAACACTGTGGATGTCTTCTAGAAAAAATGGGAGGTATCCATTGAGGGGGTTATTATTATGGTTCATCAGCCAGATGTTTAGACTGGATGTGGAATTTTTATTTACCTATAGTCCTTCCCAAAGACCTGAGATATGCAGTAGATATTTGATATTAAAGGTGTTGTCAGAAGATGTAAGCTGTTCCAAAGGCCTTTTCCCTATCATTGATCATGATTTTGTCAATGCCAATCACGCTCAAGTGCTGCTCCAATTGTTTGTGGATTATATACATAGGTACTATATTTGCTTTATTTTGCCACAATCCTTTTATTTCTATAGCAGGTCTTTGTATTTTACTATCTTTTGTTATTCTTTCCCTTCTACTCTGGTGTCTCCACATCCACTATCCAGCCTTTTTTGTCTTTCTTATTGAGTTGTTAAATCTAGGGTGTTATGTAACAGATGCTTGTCTGATTGAATTCTAAAATCCTAGAGCAGTTTAGTGCTATTACTTTGCCTATTTGGTGGTCCCACCAGTTGTTGCTTGCAGACAAGTAGTTTCTTGCAGCACTTCCAATGCACCATTGTTGCTACTTTGTCATGGACTTATTTTAGTCTGTGTGATTTTCTTTCAGCAGCTAGGTGGTCCAGTTTCTTATATCAATAGCATATGCCACTTATATACCAGACCAGACTTATATACCACTTCATAGTGCTTTATAGCACTCTCTAAGAGGTTTACAGAGCCAGCATATTGCCCCCAACAATCTGGCTCATTTTACTGACCTCAGAAAGATGGAAGGATGAGTCAACCTTGAGCCAGTCAGAATCGAACTCCTGACAATGGGAAGAGTTAGCCTGCAATACTGCAGGATAACCCCTGAGACCATCCACAGCTGTTATGATTGATTGCACAGTCAGCCAGATGTTTAGATGATAGTGATGATGATGGTAAGATAATTTTATTAACAAAACCTATTACAGTGAAACCACTGGTCATGACTGTAATTCATTCCAGAACTTCGGTCAGCACCCAATTTGTTAGTGACCGGAAGCAAGACTGACTGTGCATGCGCACAGGAAAAAAAAGGTGCAGAATGCAAAATCGGCATGGAAGGGGAAATCTGCCATGCATTTGACTGCTAGCCGAGTTTTTGTTTGTGACCATATGCAAACAGTTTTGCAAAATTTTTGGTCGGCACACAATTTGATCATGGTGAGAGGCATTCGTGACCGGAGGTTCCACTGTACCTAGTTTTGCCAAGAAAGACAAATGCTGGACATTAGTACTCTCAGATTCTGATGTGTTTGGTTGCAGTATAAACTGAGTGTTGGATTTGTCTTTAATTCAATCTAACATTCCATTTTTGTGATTTACAAATACAAGATAGAGTATTTCTTCTCTGAATTCTAGTATATGTTTCAATACAATAAAACTCTTTATAAAATGCACTACAGTGACAGGGATGGATGGTGGGGAAATATTTGAATCATATTACTTTATGTTATTTATGCAAAATATTTGTAAGTCATATTCAGTGCAATTCTACAGGACATTTATAAAATTTATAAGACTATCCAACTCCTTAGTTGCTCTCGGAAGGGTACAACACTACAGACAATATGAAAATAATATAACAAATAAAAAACAATGATATCTTGACAGAGCAATAAAACATACAGTCTAAAGTAAACCTATCAATTATATTAATTGCCAAACAAAATCAGCATTCTGTTCTTAATTGTTTGGCTTTTGAAGTATTTTTTAAATGTTGTATTCATTTTTCCCCCAAAAGCAATTCTTCTGCTGTGACACAAAGTCATTAAAATACTGAAGATTGGATGTTAATCCTGTCATCAGCTTTGTTACTGTATTACTTCCAGGAACATTCTGTACAACACAAATTAACATTCAGAGAACTTCATGAATAAAATCATTCCACAATGCTCATTTGCAATATTATTAAAGTTCAACTAGCATGCAAGTCTAAGTTTCCTAAATGTGTGAAGAACAACAGAAAGAAAAAGCTGAAATTAATATTGGAAATATAAGATCTTTCCAGAAGTAATCATCTTGTCTTGGAAATCCAATATTTTCTACCCCTGCAAATTTACATCAAGGGAGCTTTTTATGGAGGTGGTGGAGAAAAATCCATCTCGAAAATTAGATCTGTTGATTTTGTGCCAGATAAATAAGAATCCTACTGACTATTTTAAAAGACCAGAATTCATCAGTTGCAATAGTTTAAAAAAAGTACATAGGATCACATTGAATAATAAAGGCTATCTATTCTGTTGTCAAATTCAATTTCTGTTATTTAGAAATGCTTGACAACATGTAGCACTTTAGATATTTCTTATGTCCAAACCTTTTTGTTTTGAAAAGTAGTTTCTTATTCTGCAGAATACACCAGGTATACATGCTGTGTAAAGTTCAGGCCACAGACTTAACATATTAAGAATGTTTTGCTGTTGTCTGTGACATATTCCTTTATGCGGAACAGAACCTTTTAAGCAATTTGGGGGAACACCCCCCCATATTACCTTCTATGTTAACATGCAGGAAACCAGACTTTCCCAAACAGCCTTTTAATCTTAACTAGTTTTTGTTTTAATGCACCAAGTGCTGTTGTGGCCAGCATTTAACAGACTGAGGAAGGAATGTCAACAGCAGTCATGGAGCGGTCTTCAGGAAGTGGGGTAGTTGTTGGAAATTATTCTTTTGGGGGAAGCAAAGCAAGTAATATTCTATATTGCTTCACGTTATGTACTTTTATGTTGATTCATGCACGAGCAAGCCCTTTTTTAGCCTTATCAATCTAATGTTAGCTGGTCATCTTTCACCCTACCAGCCTACCGTATGGTTAGCCATATTTAGATATCCCACTGAACTACACTTTAAGCCACTATTTTTATGCTACCATTTTGTGCAAATTCAGTGTAGCTGGTTACCTTATGTTTCTGTGTCTTGTATGTATAACCTCAGAAAATTGAGTATAATAATTCAGCTATGTATAGACCAGTATGTCATGAAAATTTAACAACTGTATTGTTTGGACCTTTAAAATATTTTTCCTAACTGTGCCTGTGTGAAGGCAAAGTTTACTAAATCAAAATAATTTATTTTTAAATTAATGGAAGGGGAATCACATTTTGGCTTAGCCAATCTAACATGACAGTTTTGTCTATCAGCATTTTCCAGCCATGGTGCTCAATACAGGTTCTCCAATTTGAGTATCCACCTAATGTTCAGATTAACATTTAGCAATGGCTAAACAACTGCCAGACTGAAATTTTAATTTAATAATTTATTTTCTTCTCTCTCTCTTTTTCCAAAGAAAATAATCTTAAAATTGTAACCTTGTAATTGTCATGCTTTACTATTAAGATGGGCTTTATATGGAATTTTCTTTGTGTCTTATCTGAAAAAAATAATCCAGAAAGTCAAAAAGGACATAGAAGATATGCGTTGAAAATGTTACAATTTGATTTGAAAACTTTGGTTACTACTTTTAAAGTAAAATATTTTAGCCGTTAGACTTCTGTATGATTTTATTTTAATTTTATTTGGTTTTAACTGGGTTCATGATGTTAATAAAAACCACTGCACATTCTCTCTTTTTGGTGCTGTAAAAGGGCTAATAAAATAAAATAAAAATCCTCACATTTTAGAAAAGATAGAATGCTAAGAGAAGGCCTTGAAATGTATTATTTATTTCTACTTTTACTATTCCTGGCAGATGCAGTAAAGTGTTTTATCATAAAATGTTTTTCTATGTGATTAATATTTGTTTGTTAACAGCAGGATATTTCTTCAAATACTTTGGATAATGTCAACATGACTGCACTAAACATATTTTAGTTTAAAGGTGCAAGACAGTGACAGCCTTGTTCCTGAGCCAAGAAAACATTATTTTGTTTTATAGCTAAAAGCTGGAAGAAATAGCGCTGAATTTTATAAAGCCAGAGGAGTTTTGCAAGATAAAAGCTTAAGTTACCTTATAGCTTCAGACTGACTCCCTGAGTTTCCAGAGAAAATAATCACAAATCAGTTCAGATC
The DNA here is from genome assembly GCA_017656035.1 of Myanophis thanlyinensis. NCBI lineage: Eukaryota > Metazoa > Chordata > Lepidosauria > Squamata > Homalopsidae > Myanophis > Myanophis thanlyinensis. Next base: position 4,212 of record JAEANM010026220.1, read on the forward strand.
TCATATTGACACTGTTTTCTCCACAGAGTACATAAAAGCTGGGCATATTTCCTTGTAAACAAAATTCTCTATTATGGGCAACAGTGAGTTATAAAATGGTTAACACTAACTGATTTTAAATGTGATTTATCAACAATTTGGGAACTCAAACATTATCTATTCATTATTTACTGCTAAAAAAATTGTTAACAGAGGAACATTAATAAATATAAACAACTTACATGGCTACATTGCTGTATAATACCCCCTCAAATTTATGTCTTAAATGTCAGTAGTACAGATTATTGTGGCTAGTATTGTAAAATTATTTCATTTCTGTTCCTTTATACCCAGTAACAGATTCGTTCTGGAATGATGATATACAGATCTATTTTTTTGTGCGCTATTTCAATGTTTGTAGTACATTAACCACAATCTAGACCCAAAGATATTTGTCCCAATCTAAACTCAGAATTTATTTTCATGTCCTACTAGTTGTGACATGAAGAAGTTTAAGCACTACTTTTAGATTCTACATACTCATGCTACTGCCTTTCCTTCAATTCCAGCCTACTGTCAAGGCAAATATATTTGTCTTTAGTTATTTCCAGTTTTAAAGTACTATTTTTTTCCTCTTCATCTAATACAAATCTTGCCATATAAACATCTTATGATGTATCTCCCATTGTGGGCATTGTTAATGGTGCAGTCAAAGGCTGGGATATGCTTGGCTCCCATTCCATTTGCTCAATGAGCTTCATAACCAGCAATGGGAGAGTTAATCATGTGACTTTTACATATGAGTGACATTTAGGCTATACATGGGCTCTTCATATACGTAGTCTTCAGTTTTAAAAACTGTGAAACCCTGCTATTAACATGCGTTTGTTGATCTTGAAGCATGGTTGATCCAGCTTTAAAAAGCATGGCTATTGCTTTCCTACATGGAAGTTTAATTTAAATCTGGAGAAACAGTTGTTCCTAATTTTATCCTATTTGAGTACATTACAGATTTTTCGCTGCTTCTGCCAACATTTTCACATGGCTATTCTTTCTATAGTTTAAATTACATAGAGGCACCATTTTACACACTCAATATCGCTTTGCATACTCAGGTACTTCCAGAAGCTGCCGAGTGTGGATATTAAATGCACACTGTATCTTTGGGAGTTGCAGTGAAATTAGCAAGTTTACTTTCTAGACCTTTGACACCAGTTCAAAAATAACCCAGTGGGTATGCTAATGGGATAGAGGTTGGGTACAAGATGGAGCTGACCTAATATGCTAATTGAGGCTCCCATGTTTTTCTATGAATTAGCCTGTCAACTGGCCTACTTTTGTATACTAGTCTACTGGTCTTAGACTACTATACCTACGCTCAGAAATCACCCAGGATACTGGTTATTAACACATAGAACATTGCACTGAGAACCTGTCAATCTAGTAACTTGAAAAGTGAATAGTTTCTACCTCTAGCACCCACTCACATTTATCCAAGCCTGCTTTTCTGCATTTTAAGATGGTTTTCCTACTAGTTATTGATGTTAGACAGACGGAAAAACAAAACCAGGAGAATCTACTAAATTATCTTAAATTATCCTGCAGTAAAGCTGTAGGGACAAGACTGCTTGCTAATGTCTTTACTGAGACATACAGTGGTACCTCGAGATACGAATGCTTCATGTTACAAAAAATCCAAGATACGAAGGGTCTCTCGAAAACTATTTTGCTTCAGGACACGACGAAATTCCAAGATACGAAAAACACAATCCTTATTGGCCTGAGGGGGGAGCCAAAACCATGTTTTGGCTGGACGGGCTGCTTCGACATACGAAAAATTCAGGATACGAAGGCCACCATGGAACGGATTAATTTCGTATCTCGGGGTACCACTGTATTTGGGAAGTACAAGTTAAGAAAACAGCCTTCTTCCCAATTCAAGGATTTGACGAACATGTATTAACATGATCATGAGGAAGAGCTCTCAGAAGGGAAATTAAACAGTAATTCCTTCCTTGGATTTCAAACATAGAATGCAGGAATTATTGCAAATCAGAGATGCATTTTTGCTGCAAATCTCTGCTATACCCATCTTGGCTGCATTCCTTGAGAATATGTGGGAGTGTAGAATTATAAACTGAGCCAAACTAAAGATTAGCCTCTCTGCAAATAATTGTTTCAGGCTGTTGTGTTTCTGCTTGTTTGTTTTTAAATGCAGATATGCATGCATATAAGTGCCTTCTACCACCACAGGGATCTTGTGGCTACTGCCTGGAGAGGGAACATGAAGGCCAATGCTTGGTAATCCATACATAAATTGGTTGTCCATAATTAACCTGAACTCTAGTTATATTGTCTCTATCACTCATTTTGTCTTAATTCAACTAATTTAAAATTGGTTGAAATGATGAATGTACATATTTTCAAATAAGCCTATTTCATTACAATTAAATCCTAAACTGGTTCTCATGCTTGAACACAGACAGACCTGTATGAGCTTGTTTTCTAAACATAACTTCTTCCTTTTTAGGATCATTAAATAGACTCTGACATTATCTAATGGTGGCATGAAGCACATCAGTTCTAATCACTACATAAAACTTCTATAGGTCTACTGATGTTTGCTATTAGGGGCTATGACAGCTTTGCTATATACTGAAATATATAAAAATGAAGATGTGTGTAAAAATGTGTTAGTAATGTCAATGAATAACTGCACAATAAATAAAACATTAGTTTAATGTTGCTTTAAGAGGGAAACTGTCTGCCGAGCTTCTTGCCATTATAATCTTACTGAAAACTGTAACATAATGAACTAGTAAACAATTTCAAGTATATCCCTGAAAATACATTAACAAACACCATCACCATTGTCAAGACACAGTATTTATGTTCTTTAGAATACATCTCTTGCAGATTAAGTTTGATAGCACAGTGTGTAGATAGCTATTCCATTAAGCAGAGATCAGAAATTAGCAAATCCATTTAGGTAAAGCGCCACAATTGCTATTGGTACATATATCACTTTAATTCATCATTAAACACATATGCAAAATTATTTTCCCTTAAACCATAATGGTGTAATCAGGCAAAAATATGACATAGTGGGGCAGAAGAGAAGGGGAAGAAGGGATTTTACAAACATTAAAATATAATTAATTGTGTGCAAATTATAAGTAGCTCACAATTTACCGCTGGTTGTTTAGTGACCATTCAAAAATACAACAGAGGAAAAAAAGTTATTTATGTGCCAAATTCAAAGTTCCAATAGCTGCTATCCCTATGATTGAATGGTCATATTGAATGGTCGCATCATGCCTTTATGGCCATTTGCAGCATCCTGCAGTCACATGACTATTTACAATGCTTACAATGCTTTTTGCCAGAAATCTGTTTATTCCAGATTTCTGACAAAAATACCCATTGCAGACAATTGTTTTGCTTAATGACCGTGGATTCACTTAAGGATCATGGTGATTCATTTAACAACCATGATGATTCACTTAATGATTGCTACAAAAAAGTGTTGAAAAATTTGGTCAGTCACATGATGACCTACATAATGACTGTTTATGATGGTAATTCCTGGCTCAGTTATGGTTATAACTTGAACACCACTGTAGTGCGTTATTTGTTTGAATTCTACAAACTGTATAGTTTGTTGAGGTGCAGCACAAAACAAGAAGCATAGTGTATGGTGGGTTGGTACTCATCTCTGTACACCTATAGGTAGTCCTTTCCCTTCTCTGTATCATGCCTCTTGGGATACTCCACATATATCCTAGATTGCTTCTGACTAGTTTGTCTAATCCTGTCATTTACACTAGTAGTAATTTATTACTATTAGTTGCATTTTATTGGTTGCATTTTGAGCATCCAAGATACTTTGTTTGAGTCAATCTCTGAAAAGGATATGGGCTGCTTAGCAATCTAATATAAAAAACAAGGATTTAAAAATCTTCACATCGGCTCTCACAGTATTATTTTGAGACCCAAACATATGAAATATTTTTATCCTTATTTGTCAATAGGACTAATCTTTAAGAACGTTTCAACCAGTAAAAGGATAATACATCTTATTAGCATGAACATACCAATCAACAGATTCATCAAAAAGGCAGACTTGGTCACATATCATACTCTCTTCATTCAGTAATAACTGACTGTTGAAGAGCTATCTTAGAACAAAATCACAGGATCAATTATCAGTGACAAAATATGAAATAATTACAGTAGAAGCATATGAAAGGATTTCTTTTTTAACCACAATGCAATTATTACCACAAGATGTCACCCTAACATAAAGAATAGAGGAATAAAAATGGTGCTAATGGAATAAAATACAACACATTTTAAAAGTTATTTGTTTTAGAATGTTTTAGGTTGTATATATCTTGATTACCATCAGTATAAGTAATGTATGATTGCTTAGGTTTAGTGTGATCAAATGGAAAGAAAGATAAGAGAAATATCTGTGCTTAAGAATGTTGGCACAAATATTCTACAACAGGAAACAATGTTTTGACAGGGTCAGCTGGGGAATGAAGCATTCATATGAATGGGGGTTCTATTAATATGGTTTTATTCTAGGCATGTGTAATGTGGGTTCTTTAGAGAAAAAATATTTTATAGCCCTTTGGTTAATACTGGAAGCAAACAAATGTGTAAGGTGTTATAATTAACTTATTTCTTGTTAGATTGTGGAGGGCATTATGAATACAATAGTAAATGAAGAACCTTTAAAAACACAAGGAAAATGTAAAGATTTCTAGCAAGTTTTTTCTAAGTATTAAACAAAAATAGCAACATTTAAAATATAAAAATGAAAAATGTTGAGAGGAAAAACAAGGCTATGTATATTATTCCTTAAGAAAAGGTAGGATATGTATCTAATAAAGTTATGGAATATGAATGAAATTTGATAATTATGTGTAATGATTTCTGAAATAAAAACCACATATACTCTTCTACCATATTAAGAACATCCCCCCCAATTTGAAATTAAGTTGAAATTTTATGCATGATTGTATTTTTCCAAAGTCTCCATTAAAACTCTCAAACAGTGCCATTGGGAAAATCATCTTCACCTTAGAAAAAAAAAATGTTACGTGCACACAGAAAACTATTTTGGCATCTAGAACCACATTTAAGTTGGGGGGTAAAAAATGACAAAAATCATCTTGCAGTACAATAAATGTGTGATCATTTTTCTAATTTTGCCACACCAGAATTGGACGGAAACAAATAAGTATACCAGAAATAGTGGCAAATAAGATAAATTTAAAAGTCTGGAAAACAATAAAATAATAACTATTTGTAAAACAAAACTGAAATTTTCTCCTCTACACCATTGATCTTTCATTCCTACGATTATGGTGAACAAAATAAACTATTGATCTTCACCTCAATTAAACCATCAGCCTAATAAGAATATATTAGCTACATGGCCCTCAAGGTAGACTTTCCTTCCTTAACTTTTTTGAACATGATTTTTTTTTTTCCCAAGGAAGGGATAGTGTGTTTTGGGTTTTTTTGTCAGAAACCAAGCTGTTGCAACTAGCTTAATCCCACCATTTCCACTCGGCCAGGAAATTTAACATTCGGATGCATTTGTCATTGGTAGAAAAGAAGGCAGCTCTAACTTTTCTCACTGCACTTTTCAGGGAAATGATAATGGCCGACAAGACCCTTTCTTTTCCGTGGTGCTTGTAATAATTCCCTCCATAATTGTATTAAACTGCCAGAAGACCGAGCAACAGGCCAACGAACCCGAAGACACGCTCCCCAACCCCCGCCTCCGCCCCGCCCCCCCCAAGAAGGCAAAACTCCGAACTAGAGGGCGGGGCATCGCCTAGCAACCTGCTCCGCCCACTTTCAAACAACGAAACAATCGGGGAGTCTGCGGCCACCGTCGCCGCGCCGCCGCCTATGCGCATGCTCCGAAAAGCAAAGCAAGGGGCGGGAGAAATCCAGTTTCCCCTTCCGGCTGATGGTTCCCTTCGAGTCTGTCTACCGGCTCCTTGTCAAGTATGGGGGCGGCGAGGAAACAGCGGTTGGGCTTGTGGTGGGCAACAGGTACAATTGCCGCGGATAAGCTGCTTAAGGCCAGGGAGGGGGGGGAAGGGCAGATATCCCGGGCGGTTGGCCGTAGCGCAGCAAGGGTTTAAAGCTGCTGAGGAAGGCTGGGAGGTGACGGGGGGAAGGTTGGGGTGCGAGGAGAGGGGGAGTTTCGGAGTGGGCGAAAGAAAGCGGACGCCCCCGCCGCTGCCTCCCGTTCACCTCCCGTGCAAAGGAGGCAAGGGACGAGGAAATGGCCACGACCGTTGATTGATGCTGCAGGAAGCGGATTGAAGGGTGGCTGGGCGGGAGGGAGAGAGAAACGAGTGCAACTCTTGAATAATACCCATCTGCTGCGGAAGTAGGCAGCCTCAACTGGAAGGCAGAACGGGGCGCGCGCGGGGGGGTTGTTTGTTCCAGTCCTGGGTATAGGAGGAAACACACACCTCCATTCAAATCACACATGTCCGGCAGGATCCGCGCTCGGGTTGTTGGGAACAACTAGCAAACAAGCGCGGATCTATCTATCTATCTATCTAT
>JAEANM010026221.1:0-10786 GCA_017656035.1 Myanophis thanlyinensis
ACATCCTCATCTCTGCTACCTCCATCTCTGCCTCTTGTCTTTTCCTCACTGCTACAGTCTGTAACCCATACAGCATAGTTGGTCTCACCACTGTCTTGTACACCTTTCCTTTGATTCTTGCTGACACTTCTGTCACACAACATTCCTGACAACTTTCTCCACCTATTCCAACCTGCCTGAACTCACCTCTTCACCTCTTTTCCACACTCCCCATTGCACTGGATTGCTGACCTCAAATACGTAAACTTCTACAACTTCTTGACCTCAGCCCCTGTAACTTCACTGTTCCACTTCTCTCCCTCTCATTCACACACATGTATTCTGTCTTATTATGACTGACTTTCATTCCTCTTGTTTTCAGAGCATACCTCCACATTTCCAGGTGTTCCTCTATCTGCTCTCTGCTCTCACTACAGATCACAGTATCATCTGCAAACATCATTGTCCACAGGGATTTTGTGACCTCCTCTGTCAATCTGTCCATCACCAGAGCAAACAAGAAGGGACTCAGAGCCGATCCTGGATGTAACCCCACCTCCACTTTGAACATCTCTGTCTGACCTACAGCACATCTCACTACTGTTGTACTCCTCTGATACATATCCTGAACGACTCTGATGTACTTCTCTGCCACTCCTGACATCCTCATGCAGTACCATAGCTCCACTCTCGGCATTCTGTCATACGCTTTCTCTAAATCCACAAAGATGCAATGCAGCTCCTTTTGACCATCTCTATACTTCTCCATTAACATTCTTAGGGCAAAAATTGCATCCGTAGTGCTCTTTCTGGGCATGAAGCCATACTGCTGCTCACAGATATCCACTTCCTTTCTTAGTCTAGCTTCCATTACTCTTTCCCATAGCTTCATTGTGTGGCTCATCAACTTTATACCTCTGTAATTGCTACAACTGCACATCACCCTTGTTCTTAAAGATCGGCACTAGAACACTTCTCCTCCATTCCTCAGACATCTTCTCTCTCTCTAAAATCCTGTTGAACAAACTAGATAGAAACTCCAGTGCTATATCTCCTAGACACCTCCACAGGCATGTCATCTGGACCAACAGCCTTTCCACTCTTCATTCTCCTCAGAGCATTCCTCACCTCATCCTTTCTAATCTTTGCTACTTCCTGCTCTACAATATTCACCTCTTCCCCTCTTCTTTCCCTATCCTTTTCCTCATTCATCAGTTCCTCAAAATACTCCATCTTTTCTGCAGTCTCCTCACTTGTCAGCACCTTTCCATCTGTCTTTAATCACTCTTATCTGTTGCATATCCTTCCCATCTCTATCTCTCTGTCTCGCTAATCTGTACAAGTCCTTCTCACCTTCCCTCGTGTCTAACCTCGCATACAATTCCTTAAAGGCTTTTTTTTTGGCAATTGTCACCTCCCTTTTCACTCTACATTGTGATTTTTTGTAATCCTGTCTACTGTCTTCAGTCCTTGCTACATACCACTTCTTTTTAACTAGCCTTTTCCTCTGGATGCTGTCCTGTACTTCCTCTTTCCACCACCTCATTTCCTTCTTTCCTCCTTCCAGATGACACACCTAGCACTTCCTACTTGTCTCCCTGTTCACTTCTGCTGTAGTTTCCCAGTCATCTGGGAGATGTTCCTGACCACCCAAAGCCTGTCTCAACTTCTGTCTGAATTCCTCACAACATTCTTCCTTTCGCAACTTCCACCACTTGGTCTTCTCTATTTTCCTTTCTTCTTCATCCTCATTGTCAGGGTCATCCTACATACCACCATCTGGTGCTGTCTGGCTACACTCTCTCCTATCACCACTTTGCAGTCACTAATCTCTCTCAAATGAGATTGCCTCACTTACATAGAATGTAGTCTACCTGCGTACTCCTACCTCCATTCTTATATGTAACTCTATGTTCCTCCTTCTTCTGGAAATAGGTGTTAACTACAGCCATTCCCATTCTCTTAGCAAAGTCCACCACCATCTGTCCTTCTGGTTCCTTTCTTTAACACCGAACCTGCCCATCACTTCCTCATCACCTTTGTTCCCCTCACCCACATGTCCACTGAAATCTGCCCAATCACCACTTTCTTGCCTCCAGGAATACTCTCCATTGCCTCATCTAACTCACTTCAGAATCTCTTCTTCTCTTCTAACTCACACCCTACTTGTGGAGCATAAACACTGACTACATTCAACATTACCCCTTCAATTTCCAACTTCAAACTGATCACCCTCTCTAACATTCTTTTAGCCTCTAAAACATTCCTCATGAGCTCCTTCTTCAGGATCATTCCTACCCATTTCTCCTCCTATCCACACCATAATAAAACAGTTTGTAACCCTCTTCAATATTACGCGCTTTGCTACTCTTCCACCTGGTCTCTTGCATGCATAGTATGTCTACCTTCCTTCTCTCCATCATGTCTGCCAGCTCTCTACTTTTCCCTGTATATGTGCCAATGTTAAGAGTCCCTATTTTCAGAACTATACTCCTACCTTTCCTCTTCTCTATCTATGAATCCTTCTGACTCATCTTCTTTGACCAATAGTAGTCCAATTTCCACCAGCTCCCTGTATATCAACAGCACTGGTGGCAGTTGTTGTTAACCCGGGGTGTGACCAATCCGGTATAGAATTAGCATTGTTGATTCACATATTTGGATTTGGCATGCTTTTACACCAGATGCCCTTCCTGACACAACCCTCTCTATTTATCCAGGCTTGGGACAGAAGTCACCGGCTTGCAACCCCTGTGGCTAGATGATTTCATCCAGATGATGGATAAATTATAAAAAGTCTATATGAAATCTATATGATGGTTTATATTTGCATCTGTTATGATTTAACATCCTATAAATATATTCAAAAAAATATAGTATTAATGTTGTTCCTGAATATTCATGAAGGCTTACTGTGGAATTTCCTTTTTATTACTGTTTCTCAAAAATAATGGATAAGAAAGCATACATTTGTTGTTTAGGGCCACAATTATGGAATAATCTAAGTAACATTTTGTAAGGACGGTGTCCATAAGCAGCACACTGTCATGACATACATTCCCACAACTCTCTGATCCTATAACCTTTGCTACAATGAGCAAGCTAAAATGCCTCATGTAATTAATATCTTCTTCTATCTTTCTGTCTCTTCTCTTTCTGTTTCCATCCCTTATCATTTAATTACTGACAATATAATATGTAACTAGTAGTTGATTGGATTATCTAATGAGTAAACTGTGGTTAAACATTGAATGATGAAGAATAACTTGTGCTTGTAAGAAGGAATATATAAAAAAGCAATAAACACAATGAAAGAGTCAGCTTCTGCTCAAGCAGCTTCTGCTCAGGACATGCCTGTGACTGGTTCTTAGCCCTACAGCATTTATATAAAACAGTGCAGTGTAAAAACAAATTAGAAGGAAGAAAAGAACCACATGAGCACTGGCAGAACTCAATGAAAGTTTAGCATAGAAAATGCATATCTTTCTACAAATAATATAGCATATAGTTTTAAGAAAGATAAACAAGACTGTCAGATCCCCACTGTGAATCTGCCATTCTCCTGGGAGGGAGAAAGGAGATCTTCAATGTATTACTTAGTTTATTACTTTCTTCCTCATACTATGTAACCTTTCACTTTATAACCTTTATTTATCCTGGTGCCAAGGCACCCTAACATATTCACATCTTTTGGGGAATGTGAAGGGAGAGAGGGCCATGTGGGTTGTATCACTTCGAGAGTGCAGGAGATGACCCTGGGAAGGTCACATTAATTTAATTTAATTTAATTTCATACATTTCTATACCACCCCCCTCCCTAGGGACTCGGGGCGGTGTACAGCCATTTAAAAAAGATACATAAAAAAGTTAAAAGACAATTTAAGAAAAAAATTAACATTATCATCCTCTCAAGGCAGCAGTTACCAAAACACATCCACATCTGTGGATTGGTTGACTCCACATCAGGCAGAAGGGAGGGATTAGGTTCCTAAATCCTTTATCTTAACTTGTTCATTGAAAGGAACTCAGATCCTGCTTTCCTTTGTCTGGTTATCACTTCTATCCATAAAAGGTTTCTTTTGAAATATCACTGTTTCAAGAGTTTTTACTTTCTTGGAAAAGGAGGAGAGGCTGGATCTTACATAAAGCAGGATCTGCAAAAGTGATCAACCTGGAGAAACTAATCTTTGTTCTATTGAGGGGATCCTGCAAACTATGTTTGAACAAAGCAGGGAGCAGGGAGAGACCTCTACCACCACCCAGCCAGGTGCCAGCTCCCTGTGCCCCATTGAGGACATTGAGGTGAGCCTGGAAAGCTCCAGGAAGCCTCGGTGGTTGATTAGAGTGGGGAAGAAAGACAGTTGGGATAGAGGAACCAGAAGGTTCCTCACATGAGGCAGCCAAAAACCCAGGTGGAAACGGGAACTGGAGACCCTCTCCGACCAAGAAGATACCTTGACATTCGGGATAATTAATTTTAATATATTAAATTTTTTAACTTTTGATAAATTTTTAGAATTTTTGGTAGAAATTTTAATTTATACAGCAAATTTAATGATTTTATAGTGGTTTTTAAATGTTGTTATTGTATTTTTTATCGGCTGTAAACCGCCCCGAGTCCTTGCGGAGATGGGGCGGTATATAAATATGATTAATAAATAAATAAATAAAATAAATAAGTTAGTCTTCACCATTCAATGTTTAAACACAGCTTACTCATTAGATAATCCAATCAAGCAACTCCTAGTTACATATTATACTAGTAGCTAGAAGACAATAGACAGGAAAAGATAAGAGATAAGAAGATAGAATACTTGAGACATCTTGGTTTGCCTTACCGGAGCAAAAGGTTATAGAATCAAAGGTCATAGAATTATAAGGTTTAAAAGGGGGAGACTTTTGGGTTTCTATATCAAGACAGTTTGCTGCCTATAAAATATACAAACCCTACAGAACCCTGCCCTGGACTGAACTTTATCCACTTTGCTATATTAACTGTGAGCAAATGAGTACATTACAGACTGACTTTGCAGGTAGTCCTTGACTTATGACTATTTGCTTGTTTGAAATGATAACAACTTTGAAAAGGTGACTTACAAGCTGTCCTTGAAGTTACAACTGTCACATTAAACCCTTTTGATCAAGTGATTGCAATTTGTATGCTTGGCAACTGGCTTTCATTTATGATGGTTATAGTATCTTGTGGCCATGTAACCACAATTTGCAACCTTTCCAGCCGGATCCAGCAAGCAAATTCAATTGGGGAGGCCAGATTCATTTAATGACTACTTGTTTCACTTAGCAACCATGTGGTTCACTTAACAACTGTGTTGATTTGCTTAACAACCATGGCAAAAATTGTTGCGAAATGAGATCTGAACATGTTCCCAACTGTAGTCATAAGTCAAGGACAACGAGTGTAGAAGGCAAGACCTGTATCAAAATATTATAGATCAGTATCTCTTTCAACCTGATTTCTGTTGGAAATAAGCTCAAGGAGGCTACTCTACCCCACTCCTTTCCTTCTTTGCCAATTCACACTCAATATATCACAGCTATTAGCCATACACAATTCTTGCTGAGTTTAGGATGCTTGGTCTTACAATGTTGTTGTTGCTTTAGGAATACACTGATGTAGTTTCCTTGGCAACTGTAAGAATGTAGCTTATTACTGCCACCTTCTGGGCAGCAACAATAACATTTCAACCTCTCAGTCTAATCCCGTCTTTTTGTCCCTCTCTCATTACAGAAGTAACTCAGCCTGAACCAGCGTAGCTTCTGAGCCCAAGTAAGGTCAAGCAGGAGCTGCCATCTGCATGCTAAAATGATGGTTAAGATGAAGTGTTATTGTCTCCACCATATCAATATTTTTTAGGAAGGGGACAGATGTACTTACTTCATGCAAGGCTTTGGGAAGATCATTGACCCAATGCAAACTAAAAAGTAAGTACAATAGAAAGCAAGTTAATAAAAGGCAAAAATAAACACCCCTCTCTCACCAGTGTAAATTTTAGATGGCAAACTCAGACTGGCATGTTGGCACAAGAAAAAACATACCACACCAGAGCTGCATTTATATAACATACCAAGAGAATGACCTTAAGTAACATAAATGCACGTGGCATCATTTCTGCTGTGCATTTCACCCAAAATTTCAGTTTCACTGTATTGTGCAAATTCAAAACAGTCACCATCTTGGATCCCTTTAACTTAAATACATAGTAATGTAGAGTCTAGTATTCAAACTTTCCTCATTTTTTACCGCAGATAAGACACCACACTTCTTAAAACAGTATTCTAGAAAGGCTGCAGAAGTACATATAATAGTCAATTTTCTTCGTACTAATCTTCTGGACTCTCAATTATAAATTACACTTGCCAAGTTTGTTCTTGTAGCAGGCCAGATATTGTAAAAGATGACCAGGCTGAGCCCAAGGGAGAGGTCAAACGCATCATCAGTCATGAGTCCCTGTGCCCCCACAATTGATCTAAGTTCAGCCTACTTTGAATTTCTTAACACCCGCTTATTTCCTTTGACCACCAATAGTTCAGATTCTTGTGAGAGCTTAAGATTGCAATGAATCTTTATACTCATTTGAACTGACTGAATCCCTTGATTTCCCTGGTGCTTGACAGATATTATACTAACACACAAAACTTCAACCTCAGGAACAGTTTTAGAACCGAAGGCTCCCAATTATAAAAATCACTATTCTCATTATAAATGTTTCTGTCTACTTTAATTCAATTGTTAATTACCTCAGACTGCTGACAACAAGATTAAATGTGTTTTCTTTGAAAGGAAGAAATTCTTCATCCGCTATGATATTGACTCTTGGTATTTCTGAATCTATTGTGTTCTTCTAAATCGGATTAGAAGAAAGATAATTTAGGACACCAGTTAAGACAATTGAAGTTTTCAGTAGCTCGAGTTAATATCTGACAAACAGCATGCAAATCTTACCAGAGCATTTTCAGCCACATCTGATTGAAAAAGCCTTTCAACAACATCCTAAAAGAAAAATAGGTGGTAAATAATTTAGTTATTTTATTGATTTTATTTAGGACACTTAGTTAAGCTTGTTTGACTAGCCAGAAGAAAAATCAGAGTAGCATGTTGTATGTGATAAAGCTGTTTCTTCGTTAAACAATAATATTGTGTATATGTGCCATTAAACTATTTATTTGCATTCATTATTTTGTTAAAATAATACTTCTGAAACATTGAATTTTAAATAATTCATCTGTGGAACTATAGTCACTAATCTAAAACTACCTACAAATATTTTGGAAAAACAGATATTTTGGGAATCAAAACACACTTGAAATTGAAGACCTCTATTTCTTTATCTGAGGGAAGCCATTTTAATTAGCTGGAAGAAGCTTCTGATCAGACATAGAAAACACAATTAGGATTCTCTGCCCTCCCCAGAAAATCCCACATATTCTAATTAATGGCAATTAGTTCTGCATTAAAAATCCAACTGAACCAATGAGGCTTACTTCTTTGTGACCATACAATATATCAAAAAGCTGAGATTATAAGACACAAAATGATTAAACAGAAGTGACATTTGCTACATCTTGTTTTTAGCATGCAACAAAGGCTTGACTGATTGTTCAGTTCAGTTGTTTGATTCAAATTTACAAGGTTAGGCAGCTTCCCACAATATATTAAGCCATGATGTGATTTGTCTAGCTGCAGCTTCATGTGTTGTAGAAATCTAAGCATTCCGATTTATAACCCATGGTTTATTATTTTGATGTATTGTGTAAATCAGTCAAATGTGATTTCAATAGAAGAGAATATTGTTATTTTTTAAAACAATCCACAATCTAACAGGTTGTATTGCATGAATAAAACCAAACTGCAAAAAAAAAAAATTAATACCTTGTTTAAATGCTGAGCAATGTAGCTTCGCCCACATCCAAGGTCCAAGGCAAGGGGAAATGACCTTAAGAATGAAAAATAGAATAGGATTAAGGTGCAAAACTGCAAATCAATTATATACTTTAACCTAAATTTCAAAGATGCATTGCCTCCTTGAAGCAGGCTGATATACAGCTTAATCTGATAGCTGCAACAAACGGAAAACAGAATGCTTCTTTCACTCTAGAAAACCTTTCTTTTAGAATTATTACGAGAGTTTAAATTCCCTCTAAAACTATATTAAGTATATTTTAGGGCTTATACTATAATTCTGGTCCAGTGTTGTTCGATATAGAGAGTGAGAACAATGAATAGTACTTATAGTGAGATCTGAGCTTTGTCTGAATAGGTAGAGATTCCGGTTAAATAGAAACACAGGCAGAAGTGCATTTTGTCATGTCTCCACTCAACAACCTGAACCAACACTATTTTTATAGAAAAAAGGATGTGAGGTTTTAATCACTGACTGTACCTCTGATTCTTTCAATCAAACATGCCAGCAATGGTTTTGCAGCTCTTTTGAGCTTCATGAGCATCAAAACTTTATTTTTTTTTGGTAATTAGATTTCTTTTGATGAGGGCATGATTCACTTTTACAATCCTGTATCAAGAAGATCATGTTCTGAGAGTGGCAACCAAAGTGTGCAAATGTACAGGAAAAGACCCTCAAATCCACATCTGGTTGAAACATAATTGAACTGATTATCCTAGACTTCCACATAATTTTGAAACATTGCCTCAATATTTACAATATAGGCTTGACACAGTGCATGTTTGTGCCATATGCTGTTTGCTTAGTCAGAATCTTTTCATCTTACAGACAGCTCTGATTGCACTGCAGGTCACAATACTTCAAGATAATAGATAATACTAAAGAGTTCAGAATTTTTTTCACTATATTCACAAATAGATCTCTGCCATTTAAGGGGCGGGGCTTTAAGGTAGGTGAGGGACATCTGATCAGGCCTCTGTTCAGAAAAAGACAGAGCAACCTAGTCACATTTGGTTCATAGATCAGAACTTCCTTGTCCTCATTTTTCAATACTGACAAGATAAAATATAAGGAACGTCAAGTAACAAACAAAATAGAATAATATTACATTATACATATAAAATAAAATTTATATTATACAGACAAGGCACCTTATTTTGTAGAGAAAAAACATGAGATAAAATCTTACCTGGCTATGTCAAATACACGATCGGCCATCCTACCACCAACCTAGAATACAGAAAAAAATATCTATTAGAAGATAGATACTGGAGGCTTTCAAGAGGAGACTGGATAGCCGTTTTTCAGTATAGAGTCTCCTGCTTCAGCAGAGTGGGGTGGGATTAGATCAGCGATTGTGAACCTTTTCGGCACCAAGGGCCAAAAATGCATGCACGGCCAGAAACACTCGCGCACATAAACGCAACAGAGACCCAGAGATCAGCTGGAGGTGAGCTGGGGGATAGCATGAGTCCCATAAGTTTGCCACCACTGGGCTAGATGATCTCCAAGGTCCCTTCCAGCTCTGTTATTCTATATTCTAAGATAGTTTTGTTATTTTTTTGCCATCTTAATATTTGGCATAGGATTTGGGGAAAATAGAAAACTAGAAGTACACTGTAATAATCCAGATAACCAACAGAGTTAATTCTTTGCTGCCCTTATATGGTCTAAAAAAGGTTTGCATCCTAGTTTTGATAATTCTAATACTAAAAATGGTCCATAGTACAGTGGTATCTTGGTACTCAACTGCTTTGAAATTCATCAAATGTGATACTCAATGCATTTTGACACTAAAATTTTCTCCTAGTACTCTTCGTTTGTTTGGTATTCAATACACAAGCTAGAACTTGTCAGTGTCAGTCACAGTGTCTGTGACTCATGCCATTATTCCTTATGGGAGAAAATTATTTTTTTTTGGTACTCATCAGGGCTCCCAGAACCAATTAACAACATGCACCAAGGTACCATTGCACTTTCTATGTTGTATGAATTTACACCAGCAGTTTTGTTAAATTGCAAATCATGAATTTTGTTTTAATGCAATGTGTGAATATTCCGACTGCAATTTACTCAACAATATAGCAAGGATGAACAAATTGTGGCATCTAATCAAATAAATTGCAATTTATAAATATTTTTGATATCAGTTTATTAATTTTAAAGTATCTTTTAATTTTTTGTGATGTGTTTTTTAGTATATCAATACTTTGGGTTAGTGGCAATTGGGTTTTGTTGACTCATGGCAATTGCCTGTAGTTTTCTTGGCAAGGCTTTTCAGAAGTGGTTTGCCTTTGCCTCTTTCTTAGGACTGAGTGTGAATGACTGGTCCAAGGTCAGTCAGCTGGCTTGTATTTAAAGACAGCACTGGAAGTCAAGGTCTCTAGGTTTCCAGCCTGATGCCTTAACCAACTATAAGCAATTCTTGACTTCCATCCACAGTGGGGACCATCTTTCCATTGTTAAGCAAGGCAGTTAAGTGAGTTGTGCCCAATTTTACTTTTTTGCCTAGTTGTTAAATAAATCATAAATATACATGGCTGTTACTAAGCTTCTGAATTTTAATCACATAACTGTGGGAATGGTGCAACGGTCAGGTCATATATCATTTTTTTCAATGCCTTTCTAACTTTGACTGTCACCAAACAAATGATAGTAAGTCAAGGACTATCTGTCTATGACACTGCTTTTGTTTGTTTTTCTTTCATTTTAAGGTTACACAAAACTAAAGTGCTGCTTTAGCAGATCAAAAGTTTTGACATCCTACTTACATCTCAATCACCAAAGTAAGGGCAAAATCAAAACAACCTTTAAATTGTAAATTTTTAGACTTTCAGCGTATTTAATGGTTTTATATTGGGTTTTAAATTTATTCTTTTGTATTT
>JAEANM010026222.1:0-10786 GCA_017656035.1 Myanophis thanlyinensis
GGTTTCTAAAATTTGACAGAGGGGCCAGGCCAGAATAGGAGAATGGTGTGTTTGTGTGAACTAATATAAATTAAATGCCTTTAACAGGCAGCAAAACACCATTGTGCTTAGTTTATCTGCTTTTCTGGGCTCTCAGTTCCCTGAACCGGGTCTTCCTCAAAACTGCAGGGTTCCTGCTAGTAACTAGTTCAGCGGGCCGAATTAAAAAGCCCAAATGGGCCAGATGTGGCCCGTGGGCTGTAGTTTGCCCATGTCTGCACTAGACAATCTACAATTTAAAAAAAAAAAGGGGGGGGGACTTGGGGCCAAAGCAGAAGGAAAATCCATTGTCTTGTAAAAAAAAAAAAAAGTAGGATGTTTCTAAAGGAGTGCTTTAAAACAGGGTCTCCAATCTTGGCAACTTTAAGACTTGTGGACTTTAACTCCCAGAATTATAACCAGTGCAAACTCCCAGCAGTTTGCCCCAGTTATAATATTTAAAAAGGCCTTTATTCGAAGTGGCTTCTATCTAACACGTTTTTACATGGTCTGCTCTTCTTTTATTATTCCTTTGGAAATGGCTTGATCCCTGACTGAATTATTTTGTAAATATTACCTGTGTAAAATGCTGTTGCTTGTCCTAACATTTTATTGAAATTACTTGCACTCACTGATGAAACTGGGCAATCAGATTGTCAGATTGATATTCTTTGTTGTTGTTTTTTGTCAATGCGTTTTTATTAAGTTATAAGGTATTATAAAATACAAAAGCAAATAAGGGTACAGTGGAGGGGAAGGGAAAAGGGGAAAGAAAAGTGAGGAAGGATAGAAAAAGAAATGTTGACTCCCGACTCTCTCTGTTACAGTCTGTTGGAAGCTAACACCCATCCCTCTCCTTGAAAAATGAAAAATATTAAAAGGGAGAATATTTCCCCTAAAAGGTTAATAGAAATCTTAAGGCAGAAACTCAGCCCTAGCCTCCTGCCCCCACCAGCAGATCCTTATTTGGAAGACAATAGACTGAGCTAGCTTGATTTGCATCAGAAAAAGGCCCTCACCCTCAGGCCATCATGGGATTGCCCAACTGTCCACATGGCACAGACAAAAGATTCAACCAAGCTTTTGGGTCTCAAAGGACAACCTATAAAGTTACTCTTGCATGGCACCATGGGAGTTCTGACAACCAATCAGAACACAAGCCCAAAATTCAAACTACAGAGAGTATAAAACCCAGGGACTCTCAGCGTCTCAGCCTTTTTTCACCCAGGACTTCCAGCCATGAGGTCCTGATCCTGCTCCACCAATAAAACCATCCTTCCAAGCAGCCTCAATGTTTCCAGTGTCTTTTTCCCCACTTGGAACTGACCCACATGGATATTTCTTCTAACAAGTCGAATAAAGCATTAACAACAGATCAGAACTTTTTGTTTTACCAGAATAATATGAACCAGTCACTTCTATAAAGATCTATCAATGAAATATGTAAAACCCAAAATCAAGTGATATTCTGATAGTGGCAGGCCGAAACCCAAGGATGATATGGTGAGATCCAATCAAATCCAGTTCTTTAATTGCTTACATTTAATAGAATTTTTCCAGACTAAAGCCATAACCTTCTAACCTAATTGATATGCTCTGAGAATTTATATGGACTGGCTACCCTGAAAACTTTTCCTCCCTCCCCAATACAGTTCAGGTCTGTACAGTCTCTTAGTTGGGACTCCTGTCTGGAAGGAGTCTCCTGCCTCCATTCCGGGAAGCCATGGTGCTATTGCCAGACATTCCCCCCACATTCCTTCTTCAGTTACACATTCCATCACAGATCATATCCTTTGCACCAGATAGCCCTTAATTAGCTTGGGTCAACCCTGTGATTCATCTTGGAGGTAAGAAGAATTTGTACCCAAGAAAAGCAATAACGTTGAACTTTTAAAAAGAGGATAGGTGAATAGATAGATAGATGATTTTGTGTTGATATGTTTAGAATTGCATAGCATCTCTCCCCTGGTTTTTCAGGTTTTAACATGAGCCTCAAATCCCATCTGGAGCAGAGTGAAAGGAAGAGGACTTTCGGGGAAAACATGCAGGAAGCAATACTAACACAAAAGGAGCTTTTTTAAAATAAAAAAAAAAAAAAGTCCAGAACAATAATTTAATATTTGGAAGCGATTCAGGCAGATGTCTCCCTTATTCAGCACAACCAGACTTGCAAGATGATATTATTATAGCCAATCTTAGTAAAAGTAGTCCATCGGGTCTTTCTCATTTGCATCCTGAGGTCTAGTTTCCAAACTCAGAAAAAATTAATTTTAATAGCCTTGGAGAAATACAGGTAGTCCTCAACTTACAATCATTCATTTAATGACAGTTCAAAGTTACATAGGCAGTGAAAAAAGTGACTTATGAAAAATTTTCACACTTGCCACCTTTGTAGCATCCCGATGATCATGTGATCAAAATTCAGATGCTGGGCAACTGGTTCATACTTATGACCGTTGCTGTGTCCCTCCAAGGTCATACAATCACTATTTATAATTCTCTGACAAGCAAAGCCAATGGGTCAGCCAGATTCACTTAACAACCATGTTACTAAGTTGATTCACTGAACATCTGTGCCAAGAAAGGTTGTAAAATGGGGCAAAACTCACTTAACAACAGAAATTTGGTCTCAATTGTGGTCATAAGTCAAGGACTGCCTTTATTAGTATGACATAAAATATATTGTGGTTTTTTTAACCTAAAGAATGGAACAGATAGAATACAGGTAGTCCTTGATTTATAACCACAATTAAGTCCAAAAATTCTGTTGTTAAGTGACATATTTGTTAAGTGAGCTTTGCCCCATTTTATGACCTTTTTGCCTCAGTTGTTAAATGAATCGCCGCAGTTGATAAGTTAGTAACCTGGCTGTTAAGTGAACTTGGCTTCCCCATCTGACTTTGCCTGACCAAAGGTGATCATGTGACCTTGGGACATAGCAATGGTCATAAGTATGAACCACTTGCCAAGCATCTGAATTTTGATTACATGATCATGGGGATGCTGGAAATGTCATAACTGTGAAAAATGGTCATAAATCACTTTTTTTCAGTGCTATTGTAATTTTGAACGGTCACTAGGAGAACTGTCAAGGACTATCTGTATTCAATTGCCCTTGTCGGTACACTTCAGTGTGTTTAAAATATGAAAGGCTTAACATTCTTATCTTATTCATCTTCTCAATTGCTGTATGTTATCTGTTTAAACAAAATATTGAATGGAAACAGGAGATTTGGACGTCTTGGACTCATGGATCATTTTAACATAAGCAGAGAGAAAGATTAAGGGTAACATATTGTCTGTTGCATATGTGTTCACAAGGGTGAGCAAAGCTCATAGCAGTGCCTCCTGGTGGTTTCCAAATTTATTAGGTAAATGACAAATTATTATCATCTTTCTGAGCTTTCTGAAATTCCCTAGACTGTTTTCTGGGCTAGAATCTGCTAGAATGCCTGTTAGAATCCTTGTGTATTAGTGTTTAAAAGATATTTTGCAATTTTGCCATGAAAAGTGAGATCTGAGGATCTGATGAGCTATGTGTCAAATTATTTTGCCATTACTTTTCTCATCAGGGAAGTTCCCTGCAAATCAAATTCAATATTCATCATTTGGGTGTAACTGTATGGCACATCTAGAGTGAAGAAAAATATACTCCCTTACTTATTTGGAATGCATATTACGGAATACCATAGTAAGTGTTTACGATGTCAACCTTGTGCCTTTAGGATGACTAATACATTCCTTGGTATCTTCAAAGTTCTAGAATGTATATTTACTGCATGTTTACTTTATTTTAATTTAAATAATGAATAAGAAGCTAACAAAACATCAAATACGTTTTAAGCAATAGATCTTCAGATATAGCTTTTTTAGGAAAAGCTTCATTCAGCAACTGTTCAAGTATAATACCGATGAAAAGTAATTCTGTGAACAATACCTGCATTTACCACCATTTCAGGTCTGTAAAGCAAAAGAAAGTTGAAACAAGATTATAAGCCCAGCCATGGTTTCAGTTAGCAATTGCTTTGCTTAATGATCACGTCACTGATCTCAATTGTGGTCACTAAACAAGGATCTCAAAATCAATTCTTGCAAAATAAATGGTGGAAGGCTGCAACCCTGTGCTTCATTTGCCTTTTGGATATGGGTGTTTTGATGGACCATAGTCACTATGGCAGAAGTGGAGTAATAGAGAATACGTTTTCAAAATTCCAAATGCACGCAATGGTTTAAAAAGTCTGAGAAAGTTTATAATAGAAGCAAATATAAACTGTGAAATATCTTAAGCATTGGTTTTTGTATAGTGAAACCATTTGTTTTGGTTTGTTTTTAAAGTTCATACAATATAACTTCAGTGTTGGAGACTATTTCAGTCTTAAAATTATACATGTGTACTGCAAATCTTATCAGCTCTTACCTCTAGAAGTGGGAGCACCAAAACTAGAGGTGACTTGTGAAATCTATTTCACCAAATGTTTCAAATGCCTAGGTCATTGGTTTCCACTGAGCTCTCTGAATCCTATATGGATGTCCTATACTATATCCAATTTTGTTTTCAGATAATAGAAAATTCTAAAACTGACAAGCGGTGTTTATCAAATAGCTAGTTATACACATCTTACAGATATAAAATATTATTTTGGAAGCTGTTTTGGGACAAACATGAGCAATAGATAACTGATTAAATAAACGCATACATTTTTACTTGTTAAACTTTGGGAAATCCTTGAGAAATCTATAAATAGAACACAATAGGCCCTTATTTCTAAAAGATCCTAAAAAATAATCTTTTATTTAAAATGATTTTGTTGAACTGTGGTATGACCAAAAAACCAACACAACTGCAACTTTGACTACGGTAAGCTTACACATTGTAATAAAGGTTTCATAGTTAAAAAGTTATATATGACAGATACTATTTTGACAGATGCAACTTTCCCAACATGTTTGATTTTTGTTTTATAGTTTATCATAACAATCAGGAATGCTTTCTTGTTATGACTTTGGCCATGTTGCAATAATAAGAATAGTAGTAGTAGTAGTCTGGCATCTTCCTTTCATATGTATCAAGGCAATATAATTTTTTAAAATAATAATAATAATAATAATCAGAAAATGGAAAGAGAATCCTTCCCAATTAGATACAAGTGGGAAATGAATGCCATGTGGAATGATGTAAACATTGGCATGGGTTCGTTTTCTAAGAGGCAGAGGCTCATTCTCGCTTCACTTTTCATCTGTCTTCATTTGTTCATGTTATTCTGTCACAAATCTCCCTAAATCCAAATCAAATATCTTTCCTTCTGCTCTCTTCTCAGAATGAAAACAACGTTACACTTGGGAAGACTGTCTCCTCAGTCAAAATGTTGGCATAGGTTCTGCACACATTCACGTCTTCATTTATATGTCTCATCCTTTAAAAAACAAAAGAATTAAAATGTTTGGAACAATTTAAATTAGCCATGCAACTAAACTTTAGGCATTACTAATGACTAACTTTGGGGCATTTTCATTGAACAAAGTGTTGTGGGTAAGCACTGTAGTTTAAAATAGACTATTTACATCCAGATTTGTTTAGCCCAAAGAAGAAGAATCATAAACCCAAAAGAAGTTGTAAGTTAGGAAAAAGAAATAAGCCTGGAAGCTCAATTTACATGTAACAATAAACCAAAGAAAGAGATTCTTCGTTCATTTATCTATTTCTCCTGGCAGGAGGACCCACATGAGAGTAATCAAACATGGTGGGACATTTTGCGTATTGATTTCTGATTCAGAAATATCAACAGAAGAATAACTAATTGGAGTTGGAAAATTTTCAAAGAAGGATTAAGAGGAAGGGGTTAAGTGACCAGCCCTTCCTAGGCTCCTTTGTTTCTCCCCCCCCCTTGCAAATGGCCTTTCACCTTACCAGGTTAAGTCACTCCTGTTGAATTTCAGAAAATGGGAGGAAGCTTATTTTCATTGATAAAAATTAGTTTCAGGTAAATATGTAGCTTAGACAAAACATTGATGTCAAGAAGATCTAGCGTAAGCATTACTGAAACAAAGTGCAAGAACATTTAGTTTTCCATAGCCTTTATTAATTATGGACTCCTTGGAAGATGGAAAAAAGGAGATGAGCACCCATCCTAATATAAATTAATTAAATTATACATTTACATTTTTTTCTTCTCTATAAAGACACTTTCTAAAGGCCATTTCAGTTGAATATACACAAAATGAATAAATAGCTACTGGTACTACAGCAGTTGGCTTCCTTATGGAGAACACTATCAATGCATTTGAATTCTTATCTCACCGTTGCATATGATGACCACACTATGTACAACCATTACATATTGCAGTGCTCAGATGCATTACATGTTATGACTACGGTGAAGAGCAATGTTACCATAACACTTTAAGGCTACCAATATTCACAAAAATTACCATGGGCCACAGCTGTTTTAAACAAATTAATGAATGTACAAGCTTGTATCACAATTCCATCATTTTTGTACTGTCTCGGTTGAGATTTGGCCTTTTGTAAAGATATATTCACATCAGAGTAAGGGACTATTCAGGATATTTCAAGGTTTGCAAGGAGCCATCATTCTTAACTGGCACATAAAATCAAGAGGTCTGTTAATACAAACCACTTCCCACTTATGATCGTCATTGGGAACTATTGGCTTTGTTCTTTGGCTCTGTTCTTGCAATTCATCCTTCTCCAGCAAGAGTGACCATCCTGTTTATGTGATCATGTATGCACAACTATTACTCTAAATCTGGATCTTACTGTTTGCAGTAAATATTTACAGAGGTATCATTTGTGAAGCCCAGCTGATGGAACATATGCTGTTGAGATAGAACTGGAGGCAAATAACAAATGCACAACTTCATTTGGCAGTTTGTAATTTATTAAACCTTAAGCACCAGAGGAAAAGCTCAGATCCTAGAGGAAAGAGGAAAATGTTATGAACTGTAGTGAAATATGATATTTTCCCCTCTGAAAATTATCCTGAAAATGTTTCTCCTCTCAGTTCCCCATAGGAAACACCATGGGGACTTCAAAACATAGGATGTAAATATACCTTTTAGGTATAGCTTTGTCTCATATTTTGTGTATGGCCAAACCACAAATTTTGTAGGAGAACTAGGATCCATTGACTCAATGTGTTAAAGTTTATTTGAAAGGGGCATAACCACCGGCACTATACTTTAAGCTTCTATGTAATTTCAATGTCTGCTTTGACTTAAATGTTCTATATTCATGCTTAACTGCTGGATAGAAATAAATTAAGAAACTTTTTTTTTTTAGCATTAATGGTCACACTAAGTATTATGGAAGAAGAGAGTATGTGTGCAGAGATGAAATTCAGCTGGTTCTAGCCGGTTTGGCAGAACCGGTAGTAGAGGTTTGAAATTGGCCCCGCCCACTCTCCTGAGCCCCTATTCTTGCTTATATGTGTTCTGGGTTTTTTTTTACTCACCTAAATCAGCTGTTTTTAGTGTCTGCGGAGCCTTCTTGATGATCCCTGCTGCCTCTGGAGCCTCTAAATGTCGTTTAAAGCACCACACTGCTGCGCTATTGGCGCGCATGAGCGCACACCGAACCAGTAGGAAAACCAGTTGGATTTCACCCCTATATGTGTGTAAAGTGAAATAGAAGAATTAAGCAAATTGGACTCAGGAGGAAAAGAAGTAAATAGCTATAAAATGTAAATAATATACAGATATTACTGTGGAGAAAACAATGAAGGCCCAGTGTCCATGTCCATGCCCATTGTCCCAAATGTCCTGAGACTATAACTCTCAAGATTCTCGAATTAAAACTTTTTATTACTTTATCAAAGTATAAAATACAAAAGGGAAAAAAACATGGAAAAGTAAGAAGAGTGGATGGGAAAAAGTGGGGGTATAGTGTAAAGGGAGAAAAAAAGGGAAAAGGCACCAACCTCCGACTCTCTTTGGCACAATCTGTGCAAAACTCTTGAGATTGTCACTGTCTCATTCATTTTGGCTTGGCATTTTGGATATTATGACTCCAGCTGATCTGAGAGTAGCAGGTTAGTTAGTCAATCAGAATAGAACTAGGAGGGACTTTGGAAGACTTTCCAATCCCCTGCTTAAGGAGGAGACCCTATACCAGTGTTTCTCAACCCTGACAACTTTAAGATGAGTGGACTTCAACTCCCAGAATTCCCCAGTCAGCATTCGCTGGCTGGGGAATTCTGGGAGTTGAAGTCCACCCATCTGAAAGCTGTCAAGGTTGAAAAACACTGCCCTATACCATTTTAGACAAGTGACTGTCCTGTTTCTTCTTAAAGACCTCCAGTGATGAAGCACCCAGAAGCATTTTCTGAAGGCAAGCAGTTCCACTGGTTAATTGTCCTCACTATTAGAATATTTCTCCTTAATTCCAGGTTGCTCCTCGCCTTGGTCTAGGTTTCCATCCATTGTTTCTTGACTTGCCTTCTGGTGCTTTAGTGTCTTGCATTCTGACCCCCTCGTCTTTGTGTCAGCCTCTCAAATACCGGAATGTTGTCATCATGTCAACCCTATTCCTTCTTTTCTCTAGACTAACATACACAGTTCCTGCAACCATTCTTCATGTTTTAATCTCCAGGCCTTTAATCTCCAGGCCTTTAATCATTTTAGTTGCTATTTAGTTGCTTTCCCCAGAGTCTCATCTTTTTTTGTAATATGGTGATCAAAACAAGATACAGTATTCCAGGTGTGCTCTTACTAAGGTTTTATAAAGGCAGATGTGAAGTGTTAGAAATACCCCATAAAAGAAGTCCCAGAATATCAGCAACTCAGAAGTAAACTGAGTAAGACAATTGGAATTTATAATAGAATTGACCTAAAACAACATTATGAACATTAAACATTGTTCAGTAAAAGCAATCTTCACACAGCAAAACACATCTTCTGTGTATCTTTTCTCAGGCACATTTTTCACCTAGTGGATGGCAGCAGATTTACAAGATTCTCTTATCAGGTTGATAATGTCAAGCTATTTTTGTTGTTTCGTTTGAATGTATGCATTGTTCTTTTAACAAGTGTTCAAGGTAAAGTTTCTGAATCTGTTGCAATTCTGATTTAAATAGACTCTTCCTTGCTGTAATATTTTCAGTCACTTTAATTGAAGCAGAGAATTGGGAAACATTGTGTGTTTAAAACAATTGAGCCATTCTCTCTGCCTGTTTTGGATTTGATTTGTGACACTCTTGTGAAAATGACACATATAATCTAGGTTAACCATATTTAATAGCCCAAAAAAGAGGACGGGGGGGATCGGGGTCGGGGGGGGCGGCGTCAGTGTCGGGCGGCGTGGGGGGGCGTCGGCATGGGGGGCGGCATCAGAGGGGGGCGGCGGCTTGGGGGGGCGGCGGCGGTTTTGGCGGCTTTGGGCCGCGTGGCTGCAGCGGCTTCAGCAGCTTCTGGGCGCGCGGCGGCGGCGGCTTCGGCAGCTTCAGGGCGTGCGGCTGCAGCGGCTTCGGGACGCGCAGCTGCGGCAGTTTCGGCGGCTTCTGGGCGTGCGGCTGCAGCGGTTTCGGGGCGCGTGGCTGCAGCGGCTTCGGCGGCTTCTGGGCGCGCGGCTGCGGCGGTTTCGGCGGCTTCTGGGCGCGCGGCTGCGGCGGTTTCGGTGGCTTCTGGGTGCGCGGTGGCGGCGGTTTCGGCGGCTTCGGGGCGCGCGGCTGCAGTGGTTTCGGTGGCTTCAGGGCGCGCAGTGGCGGTGTGGGGGGGGGCTGGCTTCCCTTCGCCGGAAATCGACCAGCTTGTTGACCTCGGCTTGTTCCGACGAGGCAGGGAAGGCGGGACTTCTTGCTTGAGATGATTTGCTCGGACATGACATCGCCACTTTTTACGGCCCGTCCAGGTAAATTTATAAAACCCGCCCGGACGCCCCGGACAGGATGTAAAAAGAGGACATGTCCGTGCAAAAGAGGACGGTTGGTCACCCTACATACAGGTAGTCCAGGACTTATGATCGGTCGCTTAGCAACCATTTGAAGTTATGACAGACCTCCCCATTTGTGACCCAGTTCCAAAGTTCCGACAGCCACTCTCTCCCTGCAGTCATGTGACTGCATTTTGGGTGCTCAGCCTGTGCTATTCACTATGGCCTCATGACTATGTTTTACAACGTTTTTACTAAAAACTGGTATTTACTTCTGGTTTTTAGTAAAACCAACCCATAGAAAACAATTGGTTTGCTTAATGACTGCAGTGTTTGACTTACCATCTCAATTCACTTTACAACTGTAAATTGAGGATTACAGTACTTGTATTGTTCTTTTATTCATCCTGCCTGCCTGCTTACCTATCTCGGCTTTCCCTTGGGAGAATAATTTTGGAAGTTGCCTTGTTATAAACTCTTGAATTTCACAACGACCACCATATGTCACTACAAGCAGATACCTAACACTGATTTTTAGGTGCCATTTTAGACTGCAATTTTTTTTTCTCAACTTAATCTTCACCAGAGGCGATGGGATTTGTTCCCAAGTGAGCAGACACAAGTCACGCAACCTGTTTATTCTCCACAGCTTTTAAATCACTTGAACAATGGTCTCTGCTCTTTTCATTTACCCTTCTGGGTATCTTATTGATTCTTCTCTGATCCTTATGAGATTTTTTTAACTTTATTGTCTCAATATTACTTTAACTGCCCTGATACTGTTTGGCTCTGTTGTCTTCTTGACCAAACTGGGAAATCAGTGTGATCAATGATGCCCAAATTTTGATAACATTATTATTGTTATTGTTATTGTTATTATTA
>JAEANM010026223.1:0-10786 GCA_017656035.1 Myanophis thanlyinensis
TCACTGCATATCGTACCCATGTATGATTGTGTATGTGACCAATAAAATTTGAAATTGAAATTGAAATTGAATTGGGGGTTATTATTGTATGATTCAGGTCAATTCTAGTCACACTTCAGCTCTTAAAAGCTTCTTAGCAGATCTTCACTCAATAAAAAAAAGACAATTCCTGTTCATATGGAAGGGACGTTTTCCCTTATACAAAAATGCAACATCCTCCTTATTTAAACCAAATAAAGTCAGGGCTCTCCTCAAAGATACTGTGATAGAAATAAATCTCCCAATGACTCAAATGAATCATTCAAAGGTCACAACTATTACCCAAGTTGGAAATTTTATTCTCGTGATTATTATTTCCCATTACCCAAATATCTCCTCAAAAGGAACTATGTACAACTTAGTTTGCTGATTGCTTATTTGCTTAATTTGCAATCCAGGAAATCGGTAAATTAAATAGTTTAACACTACTTATTTTTATAATATTTGCAATTACATGCTCATCTTGGGTCTTTATCTGTACTAGCAGTTACCTAACAGTCACAAATGCATCAGCTAGCAAGTTTGCTACCTGTTCAAAACAATCCATATGTGGCAACTGTAATAACTACTTAATTAGTCCTTGCAGGTTTTCGGAAGTGGTTTGTCCTTGCCTCCTTCCTAGGGCTGAGCAGAAGAGACTAGCCCAAGTAGTTAGTGGCTTTGTGATTAAGACAGGACTAGAATTCCCTGTTTCTACTTTGATGCCTTAACCACTACACTACACTATACTACAGTACAGTACAGTACAGTACAGTACAGTACAGTACACTACACTACACTACACTACACTACAGTACAGTACAGTACACTACACTACACTATGTCTCAGTTACTACTTCTATTATTATGGCATTTAATTATTTCTTAAACATTCTAAGCATCATTCAAACAAACATTCATAGGCAGCTAATATATTTATATGGCTATTGATCAATGTATATTGGAGGGACAGTTTACCAAACCAAGATTAAAAGCAATATGAAGACACCATGTACTTTATGATGGGGATTGATCTAACAAGGCATTCCTCAATTTGGTGTTAATGCACTGGGAGTAAGAGCCCCAAAGCACCCAAAGGATACCAGGTTATGTAAGACCAATCTAATGCAATGCAATGCAATGATACAAATTTAATAAGATCAACTTTCACAAAGTTTTGCCATAATAGCATTGCACTGACTGAAAAGTCTGTTATGAATAGGGGCACTTCATATTATTTTGTTGCATTACATTTTTCTAAGCAATTAATAAAAAAAATTCTCACCAACCTTGCCTTATGACATATTCTCTGGGCATATGTGGGCTTGTTGCTACTATCAGCCATGTCTGGAATTGTATTCTGTATAGATTGTTTGGCAAGAATGTTTCACTGCTGTGTTAAAGATTATAATCTGTAAGCGGTTAATGTGTTCTCCAAAAATGGCCCTGACTAACAAAAGACATATGCTCTTTTCTTTATTCTTCTAAGCTCTTGGAGTAGCAATATACCCAGAGCTTCTATTCTATCATCAAAATGATTTACTTAGATCAGCAAAAGTGAATGGCGCTGAGCGTATCAAGTCATTAATAAATTCTTCGAAAGCTTTGCATTTTTCACTTAAAAGTCTTTTGACATCTCATAAGAGCCATGCAGAATTTTTTCTTCTTTTACATGAAACTGCTGATTTGGCATCTCCAATTTAATAGTTTTTCAATATGCAGTCCCTGGAAACAATGAAAAATATAGCCCTATGCTATTTATATTCAAAATGGGAAGTTGTGGCTGTGTGAAAGCTTTTACATATAAAGCAGCAGATCAGACCACAGAAATCAGCATTTCAGCATTTTGCAAAATCAAAAATATTTGTATCTTGTCTTGACATGTCACTCATATGCTCATGCATACATCTAGAAAGACACACGTCTAAACTGTTTGTATAGATAGAGTTCTTGCAAGCAGTTACTGATGGCTTCTTCAGCTAATAAAGGCATATCAGAATCATCATTTCTTTTTGAATACCATTTCTGGAAGTTAATAAATCTTTGACTTACTACTTGGTAAAAAAGTTTTCTGTAACGTAATAGCATTCATAGTAAACTGCAGCGTTGATTGAAACCAGATCATAGAAAATAAGATACGGGCTTCTTGAAGATTAATAACATAATTTAAGAATTATTTCCAATCAATGCATACCTACAATTAATGACTAAATCTTTACTAATATAAGATAATGGAGTACTAACTTATCTTCTCTAAGTCTGAGATGTTAACAACAGGATCTTGCAACCTTGACCCGATTCTGTCAAAAATGGTTAGGTTCAGTTTTTCCACCACAGTTCTTTATTAAGTGATTGTATAGTGGTTTGGACATTAGCTCCCATTTGAACTTTTCCCTTCAACTTGAAACCATAAGAATGGACAAGCATTGTTTATTATAGGTCTCTAACGATTCATCATTTTCTCTAAAAGTATATTTTATCACTTCTTGAGGGAATGAAGACAGACAGAAAATTAAACTGGAAATTCAGAAGGTATCCCATCTTCCAGTTTGCAGTGCCTGTGTTTAACATTGTATTTTTTCTAGTATGCACCCAGTTATTCAGCAAGGTTGAAAGAGGTCACCTAGTTATAGCAGAAGAAAGCAAAACAACTTTTTCTTCCCTTCCAGAGAACTAAAGCTTCCCTCAAACAGAACTCAGCTCCCAATGAATGCATGCACACATTCGTGTTACTTTTATTGCAAAAATAAAATTTAACACTGGGGTGTGTGTGTTAACACCATTCCTCTGAATTATTGCTGTTTACTTCCCACTCTGCACTAGAGTCCTGTGATTATCTGGTTGTCTTCCACCTTCTGTGCTCTTTAATAAGCCCAACTCAATTTTTCCATGCTCAGCTAAGACTGACTGACATCAAAATTATATCCCCTGCATGGATTCCTATGTATTTGAGGATTTCATTAATTGATAACAATTCCTGATTTAAAAGCTAGATATTGTAGATATCAATGGCAAATGTATTCTTCTTACTAACATGTCAATATTAAGACAGGAGGAGTTAAGTTGTAGAAGTATACAGTTCCTACCTGATTTTGGAATCACTAATCTCTCAAGTCCCTCAGCATTGCTTTTGTGGCTAAGGGTGTGCCCACATGTTTATTTAAAGGCTATCATACTGATTTCCCTCTATAATAACATTTCTGCTTTTATGGCTCTCTGTGTGTTTCTGATCATTTTGTATTCAAGTTACTCAGGATTGGGAATCTGAGATTTCCTATACTTAATACTGTAAATAGACACATACTATAGCCGTGATGGTGAACCTATGGCATGCGTGCCCCAGGTGCATGCAGAGCCATCTCTCCTGCATGCCAGCTGTTGCTCAAACTCACAACTGCACATGCTCATGCACATGTGTGCGTGACACCTGCATGACTGTGCATACATACACAACTGCATGCACATGTGATTCCCATGTGACTGTGCCTACGCACGCAACTGCAGCATGTGCATGCGCAAAAGATGCATGTGTGAATTGTGCATGTGCGGAAGCCACACATGCTCAAATCACACATGTGCAGAAGCCACATGCATGGATGGAAGGTACATGCCAAAAAGGTTTGCCACCACTGTACTATAGCCTCTTTATTGTACAGTCAATGACACTGCCAAGAAAAGGGTAGCAACGATAAAATAGATATCAGTCTACTTATCATATGCATCACACCTATTCCACAAACAAGAGAATTTGATGCCCAGAAGGTGCTGAGAACTGGCACTTTTTTTTTCTCCTCATAAGGCTCAGGCTTTTGAGTAGTGACATAATAAACCATTCATGATCTTGGATTTCAAACACTGTTCCAGAGTCATGTATCTCTAATGGGTTTCCCTTATGTGCCACTTGTTCACTCTATTTTGGATATTGGCACAATATGGGGGAATTTCTCAGATAATTCCAAAAAGTAAGACTCAACAGAGAAGTTCATAAAAAGCAGCAGAGATTTAATATCAAGGCGACTTTCCAACCAGCTTGGCTTATTCTGGGGGCCTGATGGAATGAGTCTTCTGCCAATGTAGGAAAGCCCTGCATGGACTGAGACCAAAAGCTAGTACTACTAGACTGTAGTACTTCAAAAAGAAGCACCAGACTTCATGAAAATTGGAAGGAATATTAGATATGTCTGCTGCCTTGAATTGTTTATAAAAATAATAAAGGCATGAAGTAAATAAACAAATAAACAAAAAAACAATCCATACTTTTAAGTTTGAAATCAGTAGCAAAACAGCATTCATCAGTGATCCATAGCTTCTGCTAGATACATTACAATCAATAGTTATTGTCAGGAGTAAATAATCACGAGCATTCATTTATTTTAAGTAAGAAGAGTTTATTATTGTTTCCTATACACCAGAATCTGGTCAACTAATGATCAAAGCTAAATTGGTGCTGGGTAAGGGTCAACGGAATGCATGGGGATGGCTGGACTTGGAGCTCTTGTGGCAACACAATGACTCCAAACTGATGATATGGCCTTCTAGCTCAGCTG
The DNA here is from genome assembly GCA_017656035.1 of Myanophis thanlyinensis. Taxonomy (NCBI): domain Eukaryota; kingdom Metazoa; phylum Chordata; class Lepidosauria; order Squamata; family Homalopsidae; genus Myanophis; species Myanophis thanlyinensis. The sequence continues at coordinate 4,566 of JAEANM010026223.1, forward strand.
TTCTTCTTCTACAATTATAATTTGATGCTAAAAATGTTTTGATTTATTTGAAATGACTTCTGAAATAATAACAATATTAAGACACAGCAGTGTTTGAACTATATAATGTGAAATGTTCGCAATGATAAACATTTTTACAAGTGAGCAAGTATACATTTAAAGATTAGATAAGTAGGCAAAGGATCACTTTAAGGTATTCTTATTTACAAATCATGGCAGGACAAATTCTACTCTTAATACAACTTGGCTAAAGATATTAGAGAATGATAATAGTTAAGCTTTTATAGTCCTTTTGCACAGAACCATTGTGTAATATATTCACTCACTTTCTTGGGACTGAGCAAATTAACTCAGCATATCATACATCTAATTTGAACAGAGAGGAATACTGGTGTGAAGGCAGAAAACATCTAGGAAAATAGACATAAATATCTAAGAAAAAACAGGCCTTTGTTTTAAAATCTTACAATTTTTTCCTCCAAACTCTGGAAGGTAAGTTTTAGAAAACAGGGAAAAAGTAACTGAAGAGAAAGTTATCATTACATATTAATCCAATTTTCTTTTTTATACGAAGACAAAAAATACAATTGAAAAAGATGAAACAGGATTGGAAGCCAAACAGCAAACAACATGAAGTTAGCAGGTTTAATAAAAGTCGCCAACATTAGTTTGAAATGTAATTGATAAAGCTCTTCCTATTTAGATTACTAATATGAACATGATTATGACCTAGTCTAGACCACTGAAAAACATGGGTAGATTGATCCAAGCAGAATCTTTCTTATCTCTGATCAGATATAATATGATTCTTTGTATTGCTCAATACTAATTGTTTTGATTTTGATTAAAAGTTGGTATTTTTAATATTGTTATAAAACCTACTTAATGCTCTTAGAAGTCTCTTGCTAGCTATTACAAAGGAAAAGAAAATAGCTGAGCAAAAGTCTGGAGACAAATAGGGTTTTTGTATCAAGTCTAAAATAGTACCCAAGGCAGTAATATTAGGCATATGGCTGCATGCATGTAAGTATAAAAGATGTTGCCTTAAACATACAGTGTGAGTACAAAATCAGTATACAAAATAATATTATAGCTCCATGAAAAGAAAATTCCACTCTCTGACAAAAGCTTTAAAATCTTACCTGTAGATCAAAGAACTTGCTGTATCGTCGGTAAATTGCCTCTGTTGAGCCATTGGACCAAGTGACCTTGATAATGTACACCTGCAGGGAAGAAGACATATGATTTAGAAATATCAGATCCAATTGAGCAAGCAGATAATTGTGCTACTGAGTGTTCAGTAAAAGAGCTATTCTAGAATAAATAACCTAGTCCACAGAAGATACCACAAATTGGGCAGCAATGTGCATGGATTATTTGTACAAAAAGGCCATATGTAGAACCAACTCTGGCATCCATAGAGAAACTGAAAGACATCTGAATTGAACACAGAGAACATAGAAAATTTGGAGCACATTTCTTGGTCAAATGAATTACTCTACTTTAGTAGATACTTTTTCTTGAACAGACGGGAGGATGGCATTTTCCTTTTCAGACAGTTTTTCAGAATTTCAGGATGCACCCAAAGTGACTTTATGTCACTTCTAAGCATCTAAGTAAGATTTATTGCCACAATCTCAGATTGAAGCCGTGACTTCAATAGCACATCTCACTTTGCTTCATTGGGAACATATTAGAGAAGAAGAACTGAAAGACTGGGTTTGTTTGCTGCCTATTTGTTCTCGCCTTTTGTCATTTATTTCTAGTATTAACAGTGGTCCTTTCATGGCTTCATAGTCACAACCATGGATGCTTTCTGAGAGGGGACAGCATGTTTTTCTTCTGGTTGCATAATGATGCAGCAGATCTATACAGCAACACATTTTAATCACAATGTATTAAAGGGTTTCTAGTGTGTACTACTGTAGCTAGGTATATAGTTTATCATTGTGGTGACAAGAGATAATTATTCTGTCACTGCTCAATCTCGCCTTTTATTTGAAAACCATAAAGTTGGGAGAAGTTTGACTTTTTCTTCCAGCTAAATAAAGCCCCTGCAACGAAAACACTATGTTTGACAAAGAACTTTCTATGAAATTATTTAATATAAGATGAAACATGACTGGGGCTTAGCTTATCCTTTGTAGTACTGCAGTATATGTATTCTTGAGTCATATCCAAGTCCTGAGGATAAATCTCACAACAGCAACTTTTGTCTTCCTATAATCCTAAGAGTATGAGTGCTATAGAGACTCTGAATGATTCAATTGTCTTTATAGCAGAGAAAAAGAACAGAAGCAGTATCAGAAACATGTTCCTTAGGGAAAATTCCCTATGTTAGTTCCCACCCACTTGCAGACTCTGCTATCTGGGGTAACTAAGGAGTACTTAGAGATCAAAGACTTGGCAATGCTGACCAATGTTTGCCTGCTTTTGCTACCCCACTATTCTGCTGACTGACAACTGCCAGCAATGCAGCAGTTTGATTCTTACAGCTCAAAGCTGACTCAGCCTTCCATCCTTCCAAGTTCGGTAAAATGAGTACCCTACATTGTTGGGGGCAATATACTAACTCTGTAAACCACTCAGAGAAGGCTGTAAAGCACTGTGATGTATAAGTCTAAGTGCTATTGCTATATCTATCTATCTATCTCTCTACCTACCTACCTACCTACCATGTTTCTGAACTGCCCATCTCCCTTCAAAGAGTAGGCTGTTTTCTAGCACAATATTCTATTCCCGCATAACCCAGAATTCACATTATCAGTTAGGAGAGATTAAAAAATGACCAATGCTATCAAGCGTTACACATTACAGAGGAAAGAACCTTAAGAGCACAATAGAAATAATAATTAAGCTTATATATTACTATATATTACATATATAGTGTTTTACAGCCCTCTCTATTCAATTCTTTATTGTCAATGCACAACATGTGTGCAGCGAAATTGAATAAGTGGTTTATAGAGTCAGCATATTTTCTCCAACAATCTGGGTCCTCATTTTACAGACCTTGGAAGGATGGAAGGATGAGTCAACCTTGAGCAGATCAGGATCCAACTCATGGCTGTCAGCTGAATTAGTCTACATTACTGCATTCTACTGTAACTACTGTGCCACCATGGCTCCTAATATCATATCAATATAAAGATAGGATGCATCTTATGTAAATACATAAGCAGAAAGGACATCTTAGAGAGGCCATTCTTATATAATTAGGTCCTTAGTCCAAATAATGCTTCCTAGAAATTTTGTTCTTTCCCTCAGCCTGTTCTAAATATTTACATTTTAGATAAGATATATCCTATCTTTATACTGATATATTAGGTTTAATTTCCCCAAAAGCAATTCCTGTTGCATCAGAGATAGGCAAGATGAGAACTCCAGATGTTGCAGACTACAACAGCAGCAATTACTTGCCATTATGTATGATAGTGGAGCTGATAGGACACTGTTTACCTTCTCCTACAATACATTCTGCTGAAAGGGAGCCACCTCTGCAAATCATAAATTTACATTCCAACATAATCCTAAATTTAGATATATTCAACTGTGATTTAAAATCAAATGGAATTAAAATTCTAATAATCTCCAGCTAGTGTTTCATGGTTCAGAATTGTTGATAGTACAGTTCCATTTCAGATAGATTGCATTGGATTGTAAAAAGTAGCCTGAGTGGACACTGTTTAAAAGATCAACATTAAATTCACAGAATCTAAGTAGATGATTGAACTGGGGATTTATTCCAGAGGAGTAAAAGGCAACTGAGCCCAGATATCATGTGTAAGAGAAAGAGGTGAAGATAACACCTCCCGAATAGCTTACAGAAAATACTGTAGATGCAGACAGTAGAGTCCTCAGTCTGGCAAGATTTCCTCTATAGGTGTGAAACAATAAAGAATTCAACTTGGAAGAACTGCCACGTGTCATTCTTGGTTCTGGGCCACATACATTGTTTTGAATTAGTACATTTAGAATGTAATGTTTGTATTTCAGAGACACAAATAAACATGTTAATCATCAAGATTTGCTACATATTTTTCACATTTAAAATCTCCCCTAAGGGAAGGGAAGGGAACATTCCCACAAGGGAATATATTTTCCAGTGCTCCCTTTCCAGTAAATTCCTTGGTCTCGGAGGAGTGCCCTGCAACTTTAAGTGTCCCCCACCAGCAAAAAAGAAAATGAAAAGAAAACCAAAGAAATGTAGATTTCCAAGGTTTTTTCTATGGTCAAGGAGTGGTAGATTCAAATCAGAATGACCTTTCCAAATCATAATGGAAAAAGTTTTGTCTTGCCTTGTGAGCTAGGAGAACCTAATCATCTTCCACTGGTTATGATTCCTGGTGTTGTGTTTTAAAGGTGGGAATAATTTCATTCAGAGCACCTCCAAAAATATTATATGTGGACTGTATGTGTTTTAAACCTCAGCCAACCAAGGAAATGTGATGTGGTCTTTATTATGTGATGGATTAGTCCTAGGCACTCCACTCCTAACCATTCTAGGGCACTGTGCGCTCTAAAAGAGTTTGCTGCGTCTTTTTTGTCTTCATTTACTTTTTGTACAAATGCAAATTTTGTACAAATATAAGAAACATTTACAGAAGCATCATTTAATACCAGGGATAGATAACTAAGGCCCTTTTATGACTTGTGGACTTCAAGTGTCAGAATTCTGGGAGTTGAAGTGCACAAGTCATAAAGGAGCCATAGTTCCCCACCTTTGCTTTAAACCCTAGATCACTTCTCCTGACTTAGCTACAAAGAATCATGTACAAAATGTTTCTGGATTCTAATTGCCTTGATTTGATTTCCTCTCCCCTTCTTGTGTAAATCTTCCTTTAATCATTTCAGAAGACTCTTGAGCTCGGAATGCCCCCAAAGCAATTGGAATGGCTAGTTTTGTCCTTGAAACAGCCATTTCACAAAGTGGGATATTTGAATACTGAAATGTTTTGCCCACTTTTAGTTATGCATTTTTTACAGCTGGAAAATGAGATTCTCTGCCTTAATTTTTCCAATTGTATTGCAAGGACAGCACAATCTCTTCTGCATTCCTCATCCTGGAAATCAATTGTACATTTTTACTAGGATGTGCGAACTTCACCTTCTGATGCCACTTCTTGCACTGTTCTACTTCTTTCCACCTATCTTGCACTGTTGCTGTATGTCGACCTTTGATCTCGGGGATGCTGTGACCAAGTTTGTCCCTATAACTTACTCTTTGTTAATGTTTTAGCCTTTCCAGTCACCTGGCCCAAGAACCATTTTTATGAACGCATGAAGACAAAGTATCCATCCTATATACTGTACATGCATCAGTTGTATGATTGCTTTCCTTCTCTGTTCAACACAACAGTAAACCATTATTGGTTTAAAGATGGTTTAGCAAACAAAATACATGAGCTGGGTTTATACAACATGCTATGCAAAATCAATCAAACTACATTATGTGTAATATGGTACAAATCCAGCTTTTGTTCCTTAAAGGAGACAGGAAACATTCTGGAATAAAAACACAATTTCTCCATTTCAGGAGAAATTATTGAGCACTGCAAACCAAAAAGAATAAAAAGGAAATACTTCGTTTATAATGTATTTTTTTCCAAGGGTTTAACTGTTTTCTCCCTCCTTTCCTTTTCTATTTTTCTCTTGAGCATGTCTGTATATTGCGAGTGTTTATTTTCCCAGGTTCATTTTCACTGTTCTCAGCTTTAAATAAAATCTGCCCCTAAAAGCGGTTTCCATAAATCTGATTAAAGACTCATGAGAAAGGAAAGCCAGCAACTGATACAGGCTTTCCCAGACCAATGGAATAATTCTCATTTCCCTCCAGGGCAATCTGCCAGAGACTATCCATTACTGAAATGCTATCGAATGCTTAGCAAGCCAAGGGCCTGCTCCACGGGCCAAAGGCCTGCATGATGTCATCACATTGGCTGCTGCTTTGCAACAGGCCTTTTTGTGAACCAAGTGCATTCTGGGATTCCTTTGGAAGGGGATGGAACCCTTTTTGTAGCTAGAGAGAGCCTCGGCATTCTTGAGCACGTTATTGTGAATTCTTGGAAGGAAATTACAGGGGGAAAACGGGAGGGGAGGGGGCTTTTCTTGAAAGCTCTTCAATTACCAATTCAGTATACATTTCACGCAGGCTTAAATTGTAGGCTGATCCACACCACTGGCATTTTGAGAATTCCATTTGAGCCATGTGTGTGCGTGCG
>JAEANM010026224.1:0-10786 GCA_017656035.1 Myanophis thanlyinensis
AATTAAATTAATTTAAATTTCAAGCAGGAAGGGGAAAAAACAAACAAACCCAAAACATTCCAGTTGGAAAATCATAACCTGGATAATTGATGTCAGTAGGCAGATGTTTGCCCCATATCTTATATTTTCATACATCTTAATACTTAATCATGTTCACAGCCGCCAGTCTCCAGAACACCTAAAAACTCTTCATCTACCCTGTTTACCCTAAAATAAGACCCAAATGGAAAATAACCCCTAGCATAGTTTTTCAGGATGCTCATAATATAAGCCCAACCCCAACACACACAAAATAAACCCCGGTTAAGATTGCCAGCATTTGATAACTGTGGTTCCCTGAAACAAGGCCTAACCAGAAAATAAGCCCTAATGCATCTTTTCGAGCAAAAAAATAATAATATAAGACCTGGTCTTATTTTCGGGGAAAACACGGGTAGTATTTGTAAGGATTCCAGTCACCTGCCTACCTCCACCAGGGGAAGTAGACCTCTCTAGGACTTTGATCACTCTTCTTTCCTCTTTCTAGAACGCCGGTCGAGAAAGCTCCTGCGCAGGTAAAGAAACTTGTTGTGACCAGGTGTTCTTTCGCTTTCCCCGCCCACCACAGGGAGAAGCGGGAGGGAGTCTTGCCAGCCGCCGCGTCCTGTTTCAGCCAACCGACCGAGTCCTCCGCAGGCAGCAGGATCTCCCTGCCCATCCTGACGACGTCCTCGGCCGGCGTGCACGGCCTCCTCCTCAAAACAGCCCACGGCATCGCGGAAGGGCAAAATGACTTTTTCAGGCCGATGGCAAACGGCAAAATGTTGAACACGTGAGAAGGCTGGGGACGGTGCCGAGAAGCGATTTCACTTTGGGTTTTTTTTTTTTTGTTTCTCTCTCTCTCTCTCTCTCTCTTGTTTTGGAAAGAAAATTCCACCAGGGTCATTTGTTTCCCTGTGGACTTTTTGATACGTCGGACTCTTCTCGTGTCTTAGCTCTCGGGATAACAACAAAAGAGAAGTGACGGAGCCATCCACTTTGCTTAGGGTTCGATTTCCACGCACCGGCTGTGTGTGGAATCCGGAGGCGGTTTTTCCCCTCCATGGTGGCTTTTCTGTCAGGTTACTAGACACCCCCCATACCCCTGCAAGTCATTCTTGTTTGGCGATGCCTTTTGGAAGCGAGCACGCAAAACGAAAGCCCGGTCGTTTCAAGGGAACGTTGTGACTCACAGGAAGCTGTTTTGCTGCCCCTTTGTTTCGAGAGGAAGGAATTCGCACTTATTTGAAGTTGGCTTGTTTCTTCCCACGGTGCAGTTTTGTGTGGAGATAAATGTTTGCAGAGAAATGTTTGCAAAGAAAGAAGAGGGCGGGAGGATGGTCCCTACACAAGACCCTTAATTCAAGGCGTTAAAGCTTTGCAACTGGTTCCTTGGTGAGTCACTTCTTCCCACCCTGCCCTACGGCTTCCCCCTTCTCTTTGGCAGCTTGGCCTTCCTTGGGCATCGAGTGATATCCCTGTGTACGAATTTTATCGATAACCAAGTGCCTGGGTATCTCCACTTACGGACTTCCTGGCTCCAAGTCGTAAGCAGGGTTCACTACGTTCGGTGACAGCTCCGGCACGCGCGTGACGAGAGCGCTCAGGCCCCCTCGGCCGGCTCCCCGCTTGGCCTTCAACGCCTCCCCAGTTATCCTCCGCAAAATTGACTCTCCTAAAACTTGGCCTTGCACTGACTGTCACAGTGTTCCCCTTTTTTCCTTGGTCCAAAACACACCACGGTTGATTAGCGGCCCCTTCTGAGGCTCCCGATATTGAGTTGGCCATCGTATTGCTGAGAATTGCCATGATTCAGGATTTGTTTGTGATTTAAACGCCGCTGGTATCTTGAAGACTTCATGATGTAGCTTGAGCTGCGCTTGTACAGGGGGGTGGATAAGTCCTCTTTAAAATGTGGTTGCATTATTTTCTTTTTAAAAACCATAGAGCTCTAAAATTGGACCGTTCTCCCCCGCGACTTCTTAGCTGTGCTATTTTCCCTCTTTTTAAAAAAATAAGATAAAATAAAATTCAGGCTACTTTTGCAGAGCAAAGGGATACTAAGCTACCAGGCAAGAACATTCTCCCTATTGGGCCTCCTCTGCAGCTTTCCTTTTTATAATTTTTACATTTTTCTTCCTTTTTCTTCTTTTGGTTTTTGTTTTAAGAAAATGTTTGTTAATTAACTTCTGTGAAGTTGTTTAACTCTGGAAATCATACTGGAATATTTTAGCCAAGCAGCCCTTTTGCTAGGGTGTAATATATATATACATGTATATGTATATGTACATACATATATACTGTATATATATATGGTTCTTATATATCTATACAAGGGCTCATCCTATCAAATGGGTGTCAAAAGAAAACATTTAAAAGTGATCATGTTATTGGCAGAATAAAGCTGGTATTGTGGCATCACAATGTTTTTTACACTCACAATGTTGTGGCATTTCTCTGTGGGTTACAGCTCTAAGTTGGATCATTGGTTAAAAACAAAATCTCACTTCCGATTTATTTGTCTGAAAAATTACGTTGTACCCATGGATTGAAAAATACAAGGACTACTGTTTTGATCGTTCCAAGCAATGTTGCGAAAGTTTTTTTTTTTTTTAATCTGTTAATTTAATAGTGAGGTGCAAAAGGCTTTTTCTATAGCAGCCAAATTCCTTTCCTGGGTTTCCTACCAGTTCCCAACGTTTTCCTTTCTAACTGTAGCTCTTCAACTAAAGGGAATTTAAAAATCAAGATATTTTTTTTTCTTATGTTTCTCTTCATTTTACCTGGTGACTGTTAACATCCAATGGCCAAATTTTCAATTTAGCCAAGCAATTCTTGTATATATGGATTTATATATATATAAATGACATTTGAAATACTTCCGGAAATTTTCTTTGCGCTGTTCTGCAATTCAGACTCTAGAATCCTGATAGAGAGAGATGCAAAACAATCTCATTCCTGTGTGGATATTTAGTCAATGAGGTCTTCCATGCTGAAGGCAAAATGTGTTTTTTTTCCGAAAATGAGAAGGAAGGGAGAATAAAACCTGCATTGCTATTTTGTTATTAAAGTAGAAGAAGATAGAAGTTGGGAGAGGTCCTTATTTTTGTCCCAAGCCGTTGGGTAAAACTGAGCGCCACCAGTTGTCAGCATCGCCTGAGGAACAAATGTTCATTACCTGAGCAGCTTGTCTGTATTTTTAGCTGTTAACGTGTTTCGATTTTCACCGGGTTTCTTTTTTTTTAATGAACTTGTGTTTTCTTTCTCAGGACTTGGCCGTTTGCAATCCATTGTTTACATACCATTGTCTCTTTCTCTGGCACATCAGAATCAAAAAGCTCCCGTTCAGCTGGGTTTGTTTCTAAGATATCTAAAATAATGCTTTTTTTAAAAAAAATAAAATTAGTTTGAAGCAAGCAAGGAACTCTCCCACCTTATAGGAACTTGGTTTAAGAAAGAAAAGCAACAGAGGGAGAATTGCAGTTCAGAGAAAAACAGCTGTAACCTGAGCAAGAGAAATTCCCCAGTCTTCCTCACCAGTTTTTTTTCAAACCCAGCCTTGGCATCTTGCTGTGATGCTGTGATTTTATTTTGATTTTTGTTTTCTGAGTTGGGCGCTGATTGTGGCTAATAGATCTCCAGTTGATTTATTCTCTCTTTGCAGGCGGAGCGGTGGGTCCTGAGGCAGCCAGATGAAAAGTAGGGTCTGTTTTAAGACTCTGAATTTGCAGAACTTAGCAGAAGGTGAGACCAAGCTCTCCTTCCTTAGCCGAGATGTAGCCCCGTTCCTGAGAAATGAAGGAGACATTTTGGTTCTCGGGGGCGCGCACATACACGCACGTACTGTAGGAGCAGAAAAGAGCTGAAATTGGTTTATTTGCCTTTTTTTTCTGATTCAGCCTTTCAGTTAGCAGAGTTGGAGCATTTATAGAGGAATGGCTCCTATTCACATTGGTCCCAGACTTAAGGGGAGAATCAGTGTTGCAAAGACATTAGAGCTTCGAAGGAGAAGTTTGGCTTTGCCAACACGGTTTGGTGCTATATACTGTACTTCATAGACAGTTTACCCACAGGGCATCTCTTGGCGCAGGTTTTCCATCACCAGTGAGAAGTAGAACCCGTGTTTCGACACAACTCTGCAACCGGCAGGTATTTCCTCCTTGCTGAATACATTAATTTGCCCCGAGAGGCAGGTCAGAAATGTATGGATACATAAAAAGAGAGGCAGAAAATTCCTTCCGCAGAGGGCACATGGCAAACGCACAACAGCCAGAATAGAGGAATGGAGGATAAGCTTTTAAAAAAAAAAAAACCCACCAGAAATCCAGATCAGTTGTTGTGAACATTGTCTTAAAATAGGCTTTTTGGCCAGTATTTATTATCTTGTGCGTTCAGATTTAAACTCTGCAAAGGACATCGTTGCGGGAAGTTGAACTACGCGCTTTCCAGGGGCTACGTTTAGTTTGAAGCACCTTGTATTTAGGAAGATGCATTATCTCTTACAGACTAGAGTCATCTGTTACAAATGGGATGACAGATAATGCCAGCTCTTTCAGTGTTCAGTTGTTTCTTTCACACGGGGAGGGTCCCAGCACCATTGTTTGGTAGCCCAGGTTCGTGCCTTCCAGAAGTATTGGGCTGCAAAATCCATCATTCACAGCCAATATGTCTACTTGTTTTGGTCAGATATGCTGGTGGGAGGTGTGCCTGTGTGTTGTAGACCAGGATTTCTTGTTCGCCTCCTACAGTAAGGAGATGTCGAAAGGGTACGTGACAAAGGAAAAGATTTTTCTACACACATTCATGCAACTATGCTTTTGCAAAGCTTTCATGGGCTTTTTATTGTATTTGACAAAAATCTGACATGAAAGAACCTCCTGACTGTATCTTACAAGTGCCAGACACAGGGACAAAGCTCATTTGCACAGATCCTAGTCCTCCCCTAATGAATTCTCGGTCAATTACGGTAGTCCAAGGCATAGGAAATGCATGCATTTCTCTTTTTTTCGGGTGGATAAATTCATTATACTGTAGTTGTGATACAACACAAGTGGTTCTTTCTACTGCACAGATCGACTGTACAGCCACTCCGGAGTATTGTAATTTAGCATGCAGTATCTACTTTCCACGTTTACATTATATACTGCATATATTCTTTTCACTGTAAGTTAAAAAGAAAAAGGAGGGGGAAAAAAGACTTTGATTTAAGATTTTATAAACCTGCTTAATCTGGAACGTTTGGGAAAAGAGGCCAGGTTTTTTGTCAATTGTACAACCGCTTGTAAAGCTCAAGTGTGAATATTCTTACGTCTGTATTAGACATTTTCTTTGCAAATCTATTGTTCGATTAAAATGTAAATGAGATAAAAGATGGTGTACACCCATCATATATAATAAAGCAGATTCCATCGCTACGGTGGATTTAATGCTCATTTTTAATGGTGCATTCTCAGCTTCTATTTAAAAATATAATTTAAAAAAAAATACCTGTAAAACAAAATGGGGGATATATTTCGGGGTGGGGTAATGAATTCTATTCCATTTTGTTCTGTTTTAAATCTCCAAAATTGTATTACCGTTATTATTTTTTTTCCTTTTGTGTTAGAGGAATAGGATTTACACCAGGAATGTTTAGACCGTACGGTCTGTATTTTTGGGTGGGAAAGTTGATAAAAATGGGAACCGGCTTTGTGATTTAGCCTGAATAGTACATATGTGTGTGTTTGCTGTAGCACTGAAGTAGAGATAGTTAGCTTTAAGGCTGGTCACAGACTTTAGCTAATTGTGGTCTGTTTGTTTTTTTCTTCCCAGTGTTTCAAGAGAGACTTAATAGAATCAATTTGCAATACTTGAAATGTATTTGCATGCTGTAAAATAAAATAAAAAAAAGAAATCTCTGCTTAAGCTTGTTTTGTTCTCATCTTATTGTGGTGTTGGGGCAGGAAAACATGTGTTTTTATATATGGAGCCAGGGGAAATGTTAAGCAGATGTGTTTTTGTGTGATCCTCCGGAGTTTTAGAATGTAAGTAAACAAGGCATTTAAGTTGCTGACCAGAATTTATAAATGATTTTGTGTTAGTCACTCTCTCGCTCAACAACCTTGCACTAAATACGTGAGATGAATCCAGCCATTGAATTTCAGTCAACAAACCATGTTTCAATTACAGTTTGTTAACAATTGCCAATCCAGGTGTTGCCCAATGCAGTGCTTTGCTTTGTTGGGGGTGGAAAGGGGCATAATTTAAAAGGAGGGGGCTAAAACACAATTGAGAAAATTTATCACACCTCAGTTTTTCTGATTCCCACAGGTCAAGAATTCCAAAGGCCCACATGGGATGGGATGATAAGTCCGTGGTGGCTTTGATGGAATGGAATGGTTCAGGAACCACGTTCAGATGAGCCATGTGCATGGTTGCGGGGGAAAAAAAAGCTTTTGAGTTTGTTGACCTTCTTGAGTGCAGAATAAGAGACAATTGGTGGAGTTGAGTCCAGTAATTTGTAAAATGCCCCTGAATTTTTGAGCTGGTCCACATTTCTTGCATGCCAAGAAAGAACTGGATTCACTTTGGCCAACATGTTCTTAACTCACCATTCCTCAAGGAATGACAAGGCACGGCCACAGATATGCCCCCCCAAAAAAGATCCTCTTCCATTCTCAGCACCCTCTTCATGCAACAGCTGGATTCCCCCCCCCCCAAAGGCCAATCCTGGGCCCCTTCCCCAATTCTTGTAACCCTTTCGGGGTGCTTGAAGGGTGCCTTCCATGCTTCTCATCCCCGGATGACCGTCATCATCCTCTCCTTAGCAAAGTGAGACCCAACAGCCCTCCAGATGTGATGGGGCCGCCACCTCTGGAATGCTATGCTTTGCAGCAGGGGCTGCTGGGAGTTGTAGTTTAAGCCATATTGGAAAGGCTGCACCTTTGGGGATTGCAAGAGAGGTTGGTTGACAATATATTACAGTCGCAATATATTACAGTGGTTTTGGGGGCTCAACTTCACTTGTTTTACGTATCTAACAACGACTGGGCATGAAAGAAAACAATCCGTTGCCGGGGGGGGGGGGGTTGTTTATTAACGTTTTGCTCTTCGCAAGCAAGCTTAAGGCTGAGCGACTAGGCCTCAATCACCATAGCAACCAGCTCTTTATTGATGAGTTTCCCCTTTCCCGCCGGCAGGGGGCCGAGCGGCGTTTACTTGCCTTTCCTCCTCCGCCGAGCGACGCGCGCACTTCCGGTTCTCAAGCGACCGTGCGGGGCAAAGAGTGGGAAAAGGGGGTGCGGCAGAGGCGCTGTTCGTGCAGCAGCCGGCCCGAGACTTCCCCTTCCCCGCACCATGCCCGCAGCTCTGGGGAACTAAGAAACGAACGGCTTTTCGTCCTTAAGGAACGCCTGCATCGGCCCTTTACGTTAGAACGGAGCTATATATGGTGTTTTTTTTTCAATGGCAACGAAATGATGGCCGGGGGCGGGGCGGAAAGACGGAGGTATCCATATAAAGGCGACGCGTGCATCAGCCCACCGAGGTGGCTGGCTTTTTTGGGGAGGCTAAGCGGGAGAGAGTGGGGGGGGGGGTGTTTCCAAAAGGAACCGGAAGTGTCGATGCGCCGCGAGCGAGCGCTCTCTTCTCTACCTCTAATCACCTGGCCGTCCTCTCCCTTCTTTCCTTCCTTCCTGCCCCGCCCCTTTTTCCCAGCCTCCTTTGCGCGGCTTCCTTGTCGTCCCTTGGAGGGTGAGGAATTGGGGAGGGGGCTGGGAAAGGGGCGGGGCTGCCCCATGGAGGGGCGTGTTGGAAGGGAGGGGGCGGGGCTGAGCCTCAGGGAGTGGGGGGCTGGCAAAAGGGGGCGCCTACCCCATAGGGCTGGGGAAGGGGGGACTGGTCTACCTTGCAGGGAGGGTGCTGGAGCAAAGGGGGATGGGGGGGATGGGCTGACCCCTAGGGAAGAGATAGGAAAGGGAGGGGGGGGCTGACCCCATAGGGCTGGGAAGGGGGAGGGGCTGGTCTGCCCCGCAGGGAGGATGTAGAAAAGGGGCCTGGGAGGGGGCTGGCCTCCTCTGCAGGGAGGGTGTTGGGGGGGGGGATTCTGGCCTAGCCTGGCCCACAAGGAGGAGCTGGGATAGGAAGAGGTGGGAAAAGGGGGTGCTTACCCCATAGGGCTGGGGAAGGGGGGACTGGTCTACCTTGCAGGGAGGGTGCTGGAGAAAAGGGGGATGGGGAGGAGGGAGGGGCTGACCCTTAGGGAAGAGATGGGAATAGGAGGGGGGCTGACCTTCAGGGAAGGGGCTAGGAAAGAGGATGCCTACCACATAGGGCTGGGAAGGGAGAGGGGCTGGTCTGCCCTGCAGGGAGGGTGTAGAAAAGGGGCTCGGGAGGGGGCTGGCCTCCTCTGCAGGGAGGGTGTTGGGGGGGCTGGCCTGGCCCACAAGAAGAAGCTGGGATAGGAAGGGGTGGCCTTCTCTACAGGGAGACTGCTGGAAAGGAAGGGGGTGGGGACAAGGGGGTGTTTACCCCATAAGGCTGGGAAGGGGGGACTGGTCTACCTTGCAGGGAGGGTGTTGGCCTGACCCACAAGAAGAAGCTGGGAAAGAAGGAGGGTGGCCTTCTCTGCTTACCCCATAGGGCTGGGGAAGGGGGACTGGTCTGCCCTAGAATAAAGGGGTGGGGGGGGTGGGCTGAGTCTCACAAAGGGGACTGGGAAAGGTGGGGGGGGGTGCCTACCCTATAGATTTGGGAAAGGAGGCTGGTCTGCCCCGCAGGGAGGGTGTTGAAAAGGAGGGGGCTTCAAAGGGGCTGCCCCACAGGAAGGGGCTGGGCAACGGGGGGAACTTGAAAGGAGTCGCTGGGCAAGGGAAGATCTGGGAAGCTGGCCTGCCCTGCAGGGAGGGTGTTGGGAAAGAGGAAGCCGGCGTGCCCCACGGGGAAAGGGGAGGAGGGCTGGCTTGCAACCTGGGAAAGGGGGGTTAAAGCAGATTCAGAAAAGGGACCCGTTGGGAAAGGAACCAGTGAACCTTCCCCACTTGATCCATCAATCACAGAGCTGGAAGGGACCTTAGAGGTCTTCTAGCCGAACCCCCTGCTCAAGCCGGAAGACCCTGTACCATTTGCTTTAGTTTCAGCTCAGCAACCAGATTTTCTCAGCCTCTTTAAGCTCAGCATCCCGCAGAATTGTTCCTCTCCTCTCCTCCATTCTGCTCCGGAAATCCTCCTAAAAGCCCCCTAAGCCGGAGTTGGGATGGAGAGGGCTCTGCTTTTGCCTTCCCCCTCCCCAAATCCCTCAGCTTCATGGGGGGGGGGGATGCTTTCCTTCTGAACCCACAATTCATACACTGAAAAATTACACACACACCCCTTTTTTTTAATTTTTTTAAAAACTTTTAACAACCAAGCAGCCAGATGGCTTTTTTTTTTTCTTTTGTAAATTCCTGCTGGCAAATCCACAACCTGCTGCTGAGAGGATAAAGAGGGGATTAAGGAGGGGGGGGGGTTACTACAATGCCCCCTTTTTGCGGCTGTCGCTGTCTCGTCGCTATCTCTGGATTTGATCATTTTTAGGTAGGGTGGGGGAAGAAGTAAAAATATCGAATCTCTTAAGCCAGGAGAGTGCGTGATCCTAATATTACTCCACCGGCTGGATAGCAGCTGGTGTTATGAATCCCCCGTTGAGAATCGAAATATAATTTTTGTGTTGTAGGTAGGCGCAGAAGTCTTGCCGGTCCCAGAGGTGTTTCGTGGCGCTCTGCGGTTGTTTTCCCCCTTCTTGCCAGTCGACTTATTTTCTCTCTCGGCGACGTGGGGCGGCACCACGGACGGAGGCTTCGTTCCCACGCAGCCCGGTCGGCTTCCCTGTGACATTGTCTCGTTTCCTTCGCAGCCCCCGCGATGACAACCCTGGACGATAAACTGCTTGGGGAGAAGCTCCAGTACTACTACAGCAGCAGCGACGAAGAGGACAGCGAGAAGGACAACGACAACAACGGGGGATCGCCTGCTGGCAACGATGCCGCCGGGCTGGAAGACGTGGCGCTCAGCACGGATGGCAGTGCCATCAACACAGGTACCACCTCCTGTTAGAGTTCTCCCGTCGACCTGTGTATGGCTTGCCAGTTGCACAGTGGCCGATAGGACAGCGCTCCCGAGGGTCAACACCATTGCCCAGAGGGTCATTGGTTGCCCTCTCCCCTTTTTGGAAGAGCTTTAGAGCTCTCACTGCCTGAAGAAAGTTCAAAACAACATCCTTAAAGATCCATCTCATCCTGGGCACCCTTTTTTTTTTAACTATTACCATCTGGCAGACGGTACAGGGCAATAAAAACCAGGACAAACAGGCAGAAAAAGAGCTTCTGTCCCAGAGCAGGAACTATCTTGAATTCTGCTGTATAGTGCAATATTAATGCAATAGCAGGGGTTTGGATTCGATTGTATAGAACAAGTGGTGGCAAACCTATGGCATGTCTGCCAGAGGTGGCACTCAGAGCCCTCTCTCTAGGCACACGGCGCCATCGCCCCAGCTCAGCTCCACCGTGTTTCTCCGTGACATTTCTTGCCATCGTTTGCAGGAAAACAACGAAACAGAAGCTCACAAAAGAAAAAGCTCTCGCCTCATTTTACCAACCTCAGAAGGATGGAAAGCTGGGTCAACCTTGATCCGGTCAGAATCGAACTGCTGGCAATTGGCAGAGTTAGCTTGCTTTCTAACCATTGCTCATCCACAGCTCTATTTTGGTCTGTCTGTCTGTCTGTCTATCACTTTTTGTCTGTCTGTCTGTCT
>JAEANM010026225.1:0-10785 GCA_017656035.1 Myanophis thanlyinensis
TTAGCTAAAGGCCCAAAACTTTCAGTACTCATTTGTTATTATATGAGCTCACAGAAAATGTTAAAATTTTTAACGTACTTTGTTTTAGTAATAAATTGTAATCAAATTAATGGGTTTCATTTCTTTTGGGACACCCTGTATTCAATTATTGATTTTGAAAATCTAGAAATCTAGGGCAGGGGGCTCTAATCTTCTCAGGGTGTCCCGACCTGAAATCCTCCCACGATCACTGACTTTTGTTCCCAGCCTTCCTTAGCCCTGATCAGGACGACTTGGCACTTCAGGTTGTGCAGCATCACACCACCTTAATCTAGCCATCCGTATCCTAGTCGACGGCAGACGAGGCAGTTTCGTGTGTTCAAGGCTCAGGCGCAAGATGCCAGGTCCAGAGGAGATTGTGGGACCGTCAATAGAAAGAAGCTATTCACAGCACCTCATCTGAACCTACCCATCACTTGTACTATGAAGACCTCAAACTCGGCCACAATTTTTCTGAAAATAAAAGGAGAAAACTATTTTAACATGCCGTCAGGGAATTTAATCAAGCGCCCACCCTGCTGAATAGGTCCCACTTTCTGTCGGCAAGTGCCTTTGAGACAGCGTCCTTCTCTGAAGACGGGGCTTCCTTCCCAGCCCCTCCCCCTCCTAGGGAAACTAGGCAGAGGAGGAGGAGGAGGAGGAGGAGGCCATCAAGAGAAGATAAAGCAAGAAAGGTTATTTGCCCTCTCCAAACAAAACGATCTGCAGAATGAAAGCAGGAGATGCACCTACAATCTCAACTGTTAGAGATTATTGGTGAAAGAAGGAAGAATAATCTGTGTGTGTGTTAAAGTCACCTGGCTAGAAACCAGGGGAGGGTGAGTTCTAGTCCCACCCTAGCTATGAAAGCCAGCTGGGTGATTTTGGGCCAATCCCCAGGAGACTGGGAGTTCTAGTCCCATCTTAAGGCATGAAAGCCGGCTGCATAACTCTGGGCCAGTCACCCTCTCAGCCCACCCCACAGGGTTGTTGTGGTGAAGAAAATAGGAGGAGGAGGAGGAGGAAGGAATAGGTATGTTCACCATCTTACTTATAAAAATAAGAAAGGAGGGATATAAATCCACCCATCCATCTCTGGAAAAACAGAATGCAAAGCAAAAGCCTGCAATGTAATGCAGGCATTCTCCTGGCCATCTTTAGCCAAAAACAAATCTTTTGCTGGTATTGGTGGAAAGAAATGCCAATTTATAATTCTCAAAACTAGACCCAAGCTCTTCAGACACGAGGATTAAACGAATGTGCCTTTTATCGTTGCAGGGCACAATTATGCGTCCCTGCTGGATTTTCCTCCCCTCGTATACAGGCAGCCCTCGACTCACACAAAAAGTTCGTTTAGTGACTGCCAAGGTGCAGATGTTCTGGGTTTCTTTCTCCTGCTCCTCACAACACAAAGCCCCTCACCTCCCTTGCACACACACACACACCCCAGAAAGCGAATCGAAGGTGACCCACGTATACCTACTCCATTTCTTTCTTTTCAGCATAAATGTTGTCGTGCTTCTTCTTCCACTCCAAAGCCTCTTTTTGTTGTTCCTGGACCTGAAAGAGACCCAAATCCCCCAAAGCCTTTAGCAAGAAGCCGTGTTGGGGGCTTTTGGATTTAGGCAGGGGAAGGAAGCAACGCAGCTAGGCCCTCTTTTTCATCCGCTTGCCCAACTGCTGCCCTCGGACTGCAGCCTCCTTTTCTCAAGGAAACTTGATCAAACTGCTACAATATAGAAAAAAAAAAATCTACTCTGGGAACAAGAAACCTGGAGGATAGAAATGGGAGGGGGGTGGGGGAACGGCAGCCGTGGAATTGGATGGCCTTGCAAGATGAGTAAGGGAAGATGTCCCCTCCCCTCCCCTCCTGCCTCTCTGGAAGAGCGAGCCCAGAACGTAGAGCGAGAGCGCCTTCCGAGCGGCTGGCTCTGAACTGGGGCGGAACAGGCGGCTGGCCTTCCCAAAGGACCCACTTGTGGCCCCTGGGACGCTTGCTGAGGGCCCAATCGAGATGGACACTCTGCTGTGCCCTCCGCCCTGGGCCAGCCAGTGGGTCGAGGTAGCCCGGGGCACCTGGAACGCCCAGGACTGGCCTAACGCAGGGGTGGGATCCAAAGCTGGCCAGGCTTAAGACTTGAGGACTTCAACTTCCACATTCTGGGACCGAAAGTCCACAAGTCTTCTGGCCGGGGGATTCTGGGAGCCCGCACGTCTTGAAGCTGTCAAACTTGGAGGCCCCTGGCCTAAAGGACGGCTCCACCCGTTGGTTGAATAGGATTGACGTAAGAAAACGCAGCATGAACGTTTGGCAGAAAAGGGTCTGGGGAGCGGTTCGAAAGGAGGCGTGCCCTGCTCACCTGGGCGATGAGGTCCTGGACGGACGCCTCCCCCTTCTCAGGCTTCTCCGTCTGCAAAGCTCCGTCCGCCGCCTCCGTCCCACCGGATGAGTCCGGCACCTCTGCGAGAGCCGCTTCCGAGGGAGGCCAAGCGCAGGGGAACGGCGATCCCTTGTGACGGGAGGGGACGACCGCCGGCGGGGCCTTCGCCTGTGGCCGGAAACGGAAGGGGGGTCCCATTCACGAGAACCCCTGCAGGATTACTCGAGCAAAGCTTACTCGCTCAGTGGCATGCAGGCTGTCCTTGACTTATAACGGTTCTTTTAGGGACCGTTCAAAGTTACAACGGCACTGAAAAAAGGGACTCATGACCTTTGCAGCATTCCCCAGGGTCATGTGATCAAAACTCAGAGGCTTGGCAACTGGCATGGACTTATGATGGTTTCAGTGTCCTCTCTGTGTGTGTGTCATGTGATCACCTTTTGTGACCTTCTGACGAGCAAAGTCAACGGGTGAAGACTGATTCATTTAACAACCGTGTGATTACCTTAACAACTGCAGTGTGATTCACTTAACAGCTGTGTCAAGAAAGGTTGTAAAATGGACAAAAACTCACTTAGCAAATGTCTCGCTTAACAACAGAAATTTTGGGCTCAATTGTGGGCCAGCTCTGACTGGATAGTGGTGGGGAAGGGAAGGATTTATAAAGAACTGAAGAAGCTTCTTGGACCACCAGAAATATTTGGATTTTGACTTACCAGATCTGGGAAAATGAGAAAGTCAAGCTCCACCAGTTTGTCTTCCTGCTCCGGTGCTTTGGCCTCAGTGGGGGCTGCTGCTGCTTCTATAGAAGTTCTGCTGAGAAAGAGAGAAAGAGAGAAAGAGAGAAAGAAGCAATGGCAGAAATGGCGTAGGCCAGGTGCGTTCCCCCCCCCCCCATACCTGTTAGATTGAAAGTAGGAATAGCAGCCCCGCCTCTCTTCAGCCTGGCTCAGAAGCTCAAGGGTTGAAACCCCCCCCCAACCCGGGAGGAGCTCAGGGGCACCCATTCTTTGTGGGGGCATGTCAATAGGGGGGAAGAGCTTGTTTTGAAGGAGACCCCCCCCCCTTTAAAGCGACAACTTCTGACAACTGTGACTTCCAGCCACTTACTTCTCTCCCCAAACCTTCAGTTCCATGGGCTGAAAAGTGAAATGGCAGAGCGCAGGTGTGCAAGAAACAGAACAAGGATGGCGCACCTGCCAGGTAATCCCAACGCAGCCCGGAATTTCTTTCGTAAGTCACGGTGGTCGTACATTGGGGCATCCACACAACCGACCCAGTTTTATGGTCTTTCTGGTAGCGGTCATTAGATGAGCCAATGTATAGCAATGGGTGCATTCCTTGGTGTGTGTTTGTGTTTGTGAATGAGTTGTTCAGTTTCCTCTATTCTCTCATAGCACTGCATGGACGGCTCAGAAGGGGAAGCCATCCAAGGCAGACTGGCTTCAGCTCCTCCTCCCTGGACTGGCTGAGTCTGGCCCCCAACTTCCTAGGATGGCAGCTGTGGGCCCCCCAGAGGCTCAGTAGATCAACCCTTGGGCTCAGGTTGCCAGCTGAAGCTCCCCATTGAGCCCGCTTAATTTCTGGAGCAGCTTCTTTCAAGTATGGATTTTGGCCGTCGGGTTCTCTACATGCACAGATCGCCCTCAACTTACATTGGCTCATTTAGTGACGGTTCAAAGTTACTCGTGATTGTTTTTCACCCTTATGACTGTTGCAGCATCCCCACAGCCAGATGATCAAAATTCAGACACTTGGTAATGGACTCATATTTATGACGGTCACAGGATCTGGGGGTCATGTGATCCACTTTTGCGACCTTCTGACAAGCGAAGCCAATGAGGAAAACAGATCCACTTAACAACTGTGTGACTAACTTAACTGTGGGAAGAAAAGTGGTAAAATGGGGGCAAAGCTCACTTAACATAAACGTGGGGCTCAGTTATGGGTCCTAACTCAAGGACTCCTATTTATATCTTATAGGAGACCCTGCAGTGTCCCAGATTTTAGGTCACAGAAAGGTAACTCCGCAATATAAAGAGGTCTGTAAATGAGCTTCTAAAATCCAGGAAAAGGAAGGCAACCCCCTACCCGTTTTGTAGCCATGGAGCGACCGGGGAAGCCCCCTGGTCAGGCCCAGGCCCGGGCCCTTTCTTCTTGGGGCTGTCTCTGAGCAGAGGGTCAAACTTCAGGTACAGGGACTGCTTCCTCAAGACAGATTCCTTCAGCTGGAAGAAAGGAAAGGCACTTGTGAAGGCGACACAGGCGGCCCCTTCGCACCTTCCTTTTCATTTGTGTTTTTTTGGTGTGCGGTCGTGCACAGGGCGGTGTTTGTCCATGAACAAGCCACCTGACTTACCGAGGACATTCCAAATTGCTCCAGGTAGTCTATCTGGGTCCCAAGAACTAGGAGGAGAAACAGATGAGATGCAACAGAGATCACAAATGCATCACAGAATAAACGGCTGCTTTTAGAGACCAATGAAAGCCAACCTTTCCTGCAACGGACAGCCGTCCTTCTTCTCCCCAGTGGTCATTTCATCAATTTCACTAGCAGGCTGCTCTTAACAAACAGAAACTACTTTGCCAAACTTCCCGATCATTGGAATGATTCTGATACAATTACTGACGTGGCTTAACAGATTAACACGGCTGCTTCTCTAAGTGAAGAAAGGACCCTGGCTCACCTCTCCTTCATTGAAACGGCACTTTCGAGCCTGGGGAAACTTCTCTATTTTGAAAGGGTGGGCAAAAGTTTTTTTGTTTATTAGTCTGGTAGCTACAGGTCTGCAAGGTTTCTTTTGGGTGTGCTCTGTATAAATAATATTCCAAACTTCTTTGAAACACGACAAGCAAAAACAAACAAACATGGCGCCTATTTACTTAGTTTTGTTTATCCCCCCCTGTGGGAATCTCCCACTGTTGACTTAAGACTCACAACTACCTTCCATGGGTGGTCTGAATTCTTCGTTTTCTGTAAACAGCTGGTCACTCTCGTTTCCCGGTTCTGTCCTTCCGCAAAGAGCCTCGGATGCCTGATCACCCGCAGACAGCTGCCCATCCACAGGCAGGTTTCCTTGGTCCGAGGGGGCCTCAGGTAAGATGGTCTTTGGCTCCCCCTAAGGAAATAATATTTGGGGAGGGGGACACATTAAGCAGCCTCAGGTAAGATGGTCTTTGGCTTCCCCTAAGGAAATAATATTTGGGGAGGGGGACACATTAAGCAGCCTCAGGTAAGATGGTCTTTGGCTTCCCCTAAGGAAACAATATTTGGGGAGGGGGACACATTAAGCAGGCAGAACGGTTAGTTCCAATCGCACACCTGGCTCGACTTCTCCCTGTCATTGTGCTGAGCAGGGCTCTAGCAGCACAATGGCCGGTCCCTCCCCGGCAGGCAGCATTTCCTACCAGCAGGTCTTGTCCTGCTAATCTCCTTTTGCCACAGACCGGCCTCCTGCTTTTCGCAAAACCAGGAGAAGCAGAAGCTCAAATTGTACTGTGTAGAACACGTCAAATAACCTGAGGATGATGATGATGCACAGCCTCGGAATAAATTGAACGGACAAGATTTCCTGGGAACCCTTGGAGGACCCCTGGTGTTGTGGAACTAAGAGAGTGGCTGGTGTTCTCTGCGCAAGGCCCCCAGAGGCACGGCCAGTTCTCTCTCTGCAAGACCCGCCTGACAAAAACACAACTATGACCTTTGGGACAATACCTTGGTTTCTTCTGGAGGTTCGCTTCCAGCATCGTCTTTGTGGCTGTTTGTTGAAATCCGATCTTTGATCTCTTTCCTGTACAACACAGACGGTTGATATTAGAACATCTGATTCCTGCTAGAACAATGTCTGCTATTTCATTTTATTCCATTTCTGTAGCTGCGTAATTCAACCAAGTGACTTCTAGGTGGCTCACAAATCTTAAGTCATTTGCAATTCAAATTCCTCTGTTGCTCTCTAGCTTTCTCTGTATAATGCCGCTATGTACGGTTTGGGGAAAATTTTGTTTTTTTTCAAATACCTGGCAGTATAAATTATTTGTCTGCCTCAAATGTTCTAGGCTGAGAACCATGGTTTGGAGTCCCCGGAGCTCAGAAGGAGCCATCGGGTGGGGTTCCCCTTTTCACAGGGTAGAGTATTTCATTCAAATACACCCTCTGCCCCAATTTTTTCAAAAACTTAAGATAGCAGCAAGCCCCATGGAGTTACTATCAATCGGTCTACTTGTTTGAGGTTGAAAATCTAAACAGAGGAGCAGAGGCCTAATTATTTCCCATGGCAAAACACATAAAACATGTTCTAGTTTGTATTCGTTCAGAATCCAAACTAATCACAATGTTCCAACAGTTTCCATGTGGAGACTTTTGTTTTCCAGCTCAAAAGAAAAAAAACATTGTTTGCAATATTGATAAAACATTTTTATCCCTAAAAACTGGACAAAATCTACGCATAATGAATAAATTGGACTGGCTAAAAGAACCATAGTGAGCAAAATAAAAACAAAAAAAGCCTGATAACACAGTCCAGAACAATGGACTAAGATACACTACACTTCATTTGCACCCAAATGTAAATTTCTGGCCTTCGCTGATTGCAGGCGCTCCCCCAATACGCGCTGCATTTCAATGCTCAGGTCCCCGAACACTTACAGGCTGCTGGGGATTAATCCCACCGTCTCAGATGCACCTGGTGCCTCCGGTTCCTGAGTTTGCAGAGCGACTGCTCCGTCTTTGGGGGCATCAGATTTCTCTAAACCGGGTGCAGGACATTCAGTGGCCGGAATGTTGGGCGCAGACCCGAAAGTCTCGAAGCCAGAACCAAAGTCCATGCAGTCAGAGAGTCTGGGAGCCCAGCTCTCTTTCCTTTCAGTGCTGGTCTCCTTTTCAATGATATTCTTTATTTCGCCAGCGTTTAAATTTTCAAAGCTTCCCAGTTTCTGAATGGGCTGCAAGGGAGGATTTTGGAAGTAGAATATTGGCAAGGGCTCAGGGTTGCAAGTCCTGCTAGAAGCAAAGTTTGGGGCACGACTGCAACTTAGAATTTGCTCGGAGACGTCATCCTCGTGCAGTAAGGAGTCCAGGAGGGAGAAAAGGTTCCTCCTGGTTGTGGAGCCCACTTCCTCGGCTGGAGTATCTTCCGGAGCGCTTTGAGGCAAGGAAAACGGACCACACGAAAGGGAAAATCCATCTTGATTTTCAGCTCCTGTAAAATCTTCCAAAAGGGAGAGTTTCTGGCCGTTAGAGGAATTCAGGAGGCTGCCTGAGCTCTTAAATGGCTCAACGTCACCAACAGCAGACAGGAAGGACAGATCATCTGACAGATCAGGAATCAGGAGCTTTCCTCCTCCTTTTTGCACCTTCTCTTTCTCTGAAGTCATCTCGGTGGTCATTGCTGGTTGACCCTTCCTGAAAAGATACAGAGTGTTCATTTTACTTTTAGAAGAGGACATCGAGTGCTCTGTTTGGCACTCAGAAAACCAAAGGAGAAGAGGCTCTCATTCATGGGGTCCATGGTTTATTGACTAGGACACAATACGCTCCCCACTTTTGGGAGTCTGTTGTGAAGCAGAGGAGTTGTGTTTCCTTGGATGATTTGATTTTACTCTTTGGAACACTTATAGCCTATCTGAACTCAATGGGAACCATTTGGAAAGACACACTGAAACATCTGCAAGAAAACAACCAACCTCATAGAGCCATGATGGCGAACCTATGGCACACAGCTGGCACACAGAGCCATCTTGCGGGGCACACAAGCTGTCGGCCAACTTACCAATTTCTACAGGAAAGAAACTCTTCCTTGCTTCCAAGGGTGAAAGCATGCTTTTGTGGGGGGAAAAAACCCCATCTTGCCACTTTTTTGGCCTAAATTCTCCAAGCACATATTAGGAAAGTGATTACTCACAGAGCAGTGCATGTAGGCAAGAGAAGATTGTCTGTAATCTCTGAGGCAAGAGAAATCTCAGGCTTTTTCTTTCGGTCTGGACTCAAAATCCTGTGAGTTTGAGGATCCCGCACTGGTGTTTGGAAAGTTACCTGCAAAGGGGGGGAGGGGAAAACCTGTTCAGAAACAGCATGGAAAAAAAACCATACAACTGCAAATTTCCCCCCTATTTAAAAGGATATCAATATTCTGCTATTCCATTGCTAACAGAGACACTCGAACCAGGAGGCCAAAAATAGTTGTTAAAATTACAATAATAAAAAAAAAAATCCGGGAAACTTTAAAAAATCAAAGCTAAAGTAAAAACTAAACAACAAATTAAGTATTTATTTCTATCCCTGTGTCTCTTATAGAGTGCCGGTGGCTGGCCTAACACAACAGTTAGAGCCACAAGGCTAAAAAGCGGGAAGTCCATGAATTCAAATCCCACTTTAGACAGGAAAGCCAGCGGAGTGATTTTGGGCCAATTGCTCTCTCTCAGACCAACCCATCTCACAGGGTTGTTGTTGTGGGGAAAAGAAAAGGAAAGTATGTGGGATATGTTTGCCACTTTAAGTTATTTGTAAAAGCAATAAAGGTGGGATAGAAATAAATAAAACAATAAAAAGTATGCCGAGATACCAACTATCCAAGCCCACTTGGATCTAAACGCACCTTCTCTTTTGCAACCCCCCAGCCAATATAGCGTTTTCTAAAGGGGTACCCAGCCCAATCTTCTGGGATACGTTGTTCTCTTCTGCCTCCTGGCTACAAAACTGAAGAATGCCGTTTTTCCTTACAGCTTCTGGTATAAAATGGCCCTGCTAGCCATCCCTACGTACTTTCATAGGCTTCACTATTCCCTTCGGTGGCACATTTTCTTTCTGTGACAGCCGAAGGATCGAAGTCCTGCCAGTGTTCTCCGCGGACGTCAAAAGCATCGCATAGTTTCCGGCCACTATGTCCTCACCAGCATTTTCTCCATTTAAAACGTGTCGGTTCATCCTAAAAGGCAAAGCATGTAAAAAGTACATTATCTGAGAATTTTGCTTCAAGAGAGCAGATGGATTCCGGATCCCCCCTCCCCAATTCATCATTCTGTCTGTCCAGGATAGCAGCATCGGAGTGCCACAACTTCTGAAGACAGGCGCCTCATTTCTTTAAATTAATTCACCGCTGGCAGCAGCTTTGAAAGTGGACTCAAGAGCAGGAATGAACAACTGCATCCCCTTCGGATTTGCAAAAATCCAGCAGCATTCATAAGCTTTCCCCATCGGTGGTCAGGACGGTCAGTGCCTTTCAACAAAGGCTCCAGACTTCTTTGAAATTGAGAATTGAAAAGAACGAATCCTAGCTAGACCCAGACTCTGTTCCTAAGGATATTTTCTTAGAGAAGAATACATTCTGTGGTTGGGAAGAAAATTATTGGCAAAAATACTCCCTTTTTCCAACTCTGTAACCTCTTAATTCGAGGTAACAATAATTGTCATAATTATACATTTAGCACTGAAGACGGTATCTAGTTTGGATAACGAAACACCTGCAGGAAAACAACCAAGCTTAGAGAGCTGCAAGGACCTTGATGCTACAAGTTCATAAATATATAAATTATGAATATTTTGATATTTATAAACAATTTGCATAACTTAGTTGGGCAGGAGGTGGCCATTTCTTTAAAGAGCGGCAAACATTCATTAATGCTGTACAACTTCAACTTACGACCACAATTCAGCTCAACATGTATGTCACTAAGTGTGAATTTTGTCAGGAGCTTTGTCTCATTTTATGATTTTCCTTGCCACAGCTGTTAAGCGAATCACTGCAGTCGTTAAATTAGTCACACAGTTGTTAAGAGAATCCTGCTTCCTCCATGGACTTTGCTTGTCAGAAGGTCGCAAAAGGGAATCCAGTGACACACAAACATCCGCGACAGTCATAAATGTGAAATGTAAATCTGCATATAAATCATGTGACAGCGGGGGAGGGGAGGTCATTAAGTGTGAACAACTTTTTGTTTAATTTTTTTTAAATTTCATATTAGGTTTTAAATCAGCCACCCAATTTACTTTAATTTTTAATTTGTTTTTAAATTGTTTTTTATTGTGTGTTTTTAGATGCTGTACACCGCCTCGAGTCCTTTGGGAGAGAAGCGGTATAAAAGTTCAAATAAATAAACAAATAAACAACAGTCCCCTTTTTCAGTGCCGTTGTAACTAAATGGTCACTAAATGAACCGTTGCAAGTCGAGGACTCCCTGTAGTTAGAAACCATTTGCAGCATTTTCTCGGTCTCAAGAGCCTTGAGTTGCCATGTGCCAGGAGGTGGCAATACAAATTTTATATTTGTTTTATTATATTATACATTTAATATGTGTGTGTGTGTGTTTTCTCGTAGTTTTTCAAGGGTGCAGGTATGCAGTGTGTTCGTGTCTTTTCCCGTGTACATATGTGTGTATGTATGGGTATATG
>JAEANM010026226.1:0-10785 GCA_017656035.1 Myanophis thanlyinensis
GAGTGATCCGACCATGACAGGGGTTCGATCAGAATATCCCCTAATCCCAGATCACTCTGCCACTGCTCCGAGATAAAGATGATGACACAGTATCAGATTACCATATTGATGACACAGTATCAGATTACCTTTTCCAATGGTTTTCTGTAACTATTCAGTAGGATAAAAGAGAGAACTAAGCCTTGAGCTACAATGCATTGGAATGCCGAAAGGCTGCCCTTCCATACACACTGGTTTAGAAAGGAGTTGAATCTCCCCTGCATAAATTGTGACTCTAATCACCAATCTTTCCAAATTGTCCAGAAAAATACTTTGTGAAGACTGTAGAATGATCCAGTATAATAATAAGGTTGGATTTCTAGTGTCATTAATGAGATTTACTCATAAAGCTTATCTTCAGTACCAAGGTCTGAATACTAGCTACAACAAATTAAGATAATCTGCTTCTTCTAGAAAGCTTTGTCACTGTTGCCCTATCATCTTTCCCAAATATCTTCCCATAAAGAGTAAAGAATCAGCAAAATTTATCTGTCATCACTGGATCTAGGATCAATCTGAGAAGGAAGTATATAAAGGACAAGACATTCACCATCCTTCCTGTCATATCTTTGGCAACCTATACAGAATTTTGCCCACTTTTCAGAAGCAATAAATTCAAATTCTTCTCCAATGACATTACAAGTTTGCTGTTCTACGTTTATCAGTAAATTCTTACCTACAGGAATAATAAATGATAGGTTTTAACTGTTCTTAATAAACCTAATTATTTACTTAGAACTCAAGAATTGATTAACAATTTTAATTCACTACCATAACAGACAAAAAAAGAGAACTGTACTCTATTATTTGCAAGTATTTTATTTTTAAACTTGCAATAGATTTTAATAGCTTTTTACTTAGTGTGGTGCAGGTAAAGTTTAACCTAATGACAAAAGAGTAAAATAACTGGAATGGATATGTGTGGCCAATAAATTCTATAAAGTACAAACTTGCATAACTTTAAATACATTTGACGCTGTTATTAGTGATTAAGGCTCTTGCTAAAATGATTTGAATAAAAGGCTAACTTGAGTAAAATTGCAGAGGTAAGAAATTCATGCCCTTTATTAGTACTATACCAGGATTATCCAAGCAACATGTATTCCAGTTATATCTGGAAGTGGGATGCTTAGAACATTTTATGAACTGATTTCTAGAAGGACCATCAGTTGTTCAGAAATGAATGTTTCATTTGATCAATGTTCTTTTCAACTGCGCACTTATCTTTTATTGTTCACTACGCATTTGAAAAGCTAGACAGAAGGAGAATCTATACAATCTCAGACAAGCGATTGTCTAGTCTCTTCTTTAAAACCTCCAATGATAGAGCACCCACAATTTCTGAAGACAAGCTGTTCCACTGGTTAATTGTCCTTACTGTTGCAAAGTTTCTCCTTAATTCCAGGTTGCTTCTCTCTTTGACCAGTTTCCAACCATTATTTTTTGTCCTGCCCTCTAGTGCTTTCAAGAATAATTTGACCCCTTCTTCAATTGTGGCAGCCCCTCAAATATTGAAATACAGCTATCATGTCACCCCTAATTCTTCTTTTCTTTAGCTTGGCAAGACTCAAAACCTGCAGTCGTTCTTCAGATGGTTTAGTTTGCAAGCCTTTAACCATCTTAGTTGCTCTTCTCTGAACTTTTAGAATGAATATCCAGTTGTGAGATTTGGCTTTGGAATGTATATTTAGGAAAAAAAAAAAAGAGAAAGAGAGAAATAGCTTACTCATTTATTCAAATAACAGAATTCATCTTTTCAAAAAATTATACTATGGACAAAGGCAGAAATGTGGGAGTGGGGTGGGAAATGAGGATTCATAATAACAGTGTTCTGTGATGGGGTTTTTTTTAATGTAAAAATATCCATCCAGTGCATGGTCCACTCCTGACACAAGTCTGTCTCAGAGAATTAATAATGATCAAGTAATGTGATGCAGTGCTATTCAGTCAGCCCCTTACTTTCCCAGGGACTTGGACCCTCCTTTGCCTACCCTGCAGATTATCGTGACAATAGGAGTGATGAAGTCTGGGCTATTATTAAAGTCTAGGCACTGAGTTTTCCCTGTGCTATATTTAGTTTCTGTTAAAAGAAGAGATGAGCTTTTGGCTCTGAGCATCTGTGAAAACGTATTGGTAAATCATATTCTTTGGTGTTTACTTGAACTCCATATTTTGACTCTTTAATTATGAGAACAATAAAACAAAAAGATATTAACATTTTTTTAAAAAAAGACTCACCTTGTGGTGAGAATGGTGGCAAACAAATTTAATAATAATAAAAAAACAAGTAAATTCAATGTTTGTAAGCTTGACATTTTTGCATGTTGCTGGACATACTTTATGATGGGAACAAGAAAACCAGTGGCTCTTCATCATGATGACTATATATTGGAAAGTGAATATATCCAATATGGTGATTTCTTCCTATTTCAGAAGAAAAGGGGGCCTGAAGAGAAGGATTTCAGAAGATATGACTAAGGGACTCTCAAGCATAGGAAAGAGTGCTACAGTATATCACAGAAGTGAGTACACATTTTGTAAATATTTAAGTATATCTTACCATGTGACAACATCGAAGAAATGACACTTGGCTACAATGTAAAGTAGTGAGTAGACAGCTTGTATAACAGTGTAAATGTGCTGTCCCCTCAAAATAACACAACACATAGCCATTAATGTCTAAATTCTGGCAACAAAAGTACATCCCTAAGTGATAATGTCCAAATGGGGCCCAAGTAGCCATTTTCCCTCCCTAGTGTCATGTGACTCGTTAGTGATACAAGGTCTCAGGTGTGAAAGTGGAACAGGTGTGTTAAATTTGGTGTTATCGCTCTCACTCTCATACTGGTCACTGGAAGTTCAACATGGCACCTCAAGACAATGAACTCTCTGAGGATCTGAAAAAACAAATTGTTGCTCTACATAAAATTGGCTTAGGCTATAAGAAGATTGCCAAGACCCTGAAACTGAGCTGCAGCCTGGTGGCCAAGACCATACAGCACTTTAACAGGACAGATTCCACTCAGAACAGGCCTTGCCATGGTTGACCAAAGAAGTTGAGTGCCCGTGTTCAGTGTCATATCCAGAGGTTGGCTTTGGGAAATAGACGTATGAGTGCTGCCAGCATTGTTGCAGAGGTTGAAGCATGGGGTAAGCCTGTCAGTGCTCAGACCATATGCCACACACACTGCATCAAATTGGTCTTCAGGGCTGTCGTCCCAGAAGAAAGCCTTTTCTAAAGATGATGCACAAGAAAGCCCACAAATGGTTTGCTGCAGACAAGCAGACTAAGGACATGGATTTCTGGAACCATGTTCTGTGGTCCGATGAGACCAAGATAAACTTATTTGGCTCAGATGGAGTCAAGCGTGTGTGATGGCAACCAGGTCAGGAATACAAAGACAAGTGTGTCTTACCTCCAGCATGGTGGTGGGAATGTCATGGTCTGGGGATGCATGAATGCTGCTGGCACTAGGGAGCTACAGTTCATTGAGGAAACCATGAATGCCACCTTGTACTGTGGCATACTGAAGCTGAGTATGATCCTCTTCCTTCGGAAACTGGGCCACAGGACAGGATTTCAACATAATAACGACCCCAAGCACATCTTCAAAACAACCACTGCCTTGCTAAAGAAGCTGAAGGTAAAGGTGATGGACTGGCCAAGCATGTCTCCAGACCTAAACCCTAGTAAGCATCTGTAGCAGTGGTGAAATTCATTTTTTTTACTACTGGTTCTGTGGGTGTGGCCACAGGATTAAACATCACCAAGCACAGAATTAAACTTCACCAAAGTTACAATGTAATAAGGGGAGGCAGTTTCTGTGAGCAAGGCAATAAAGATTAGCCTAGAAACAACTGCTTTATTTACAGGATTAACCCTGTAAAGTTAATCTTTACAGGATTAACCTTGCAAAGTGGGGAAAAAAACAAAAGGAGATTTCTGCTAATAACCGGTTCTATAGAACCAGTGCGAACAGGCTGAATTTCACCTCTGATCTGTGGGGCATGGAAGGTAGAGGTGTGCAAGGTCTCTAATATCCACCAGTTCTGTGATGTCATCATGGAGAAGTAGAAGAGCTCCAGTGGCAACCTGTGAAGCTCTGGTGAACTCTATGCCCAAGAGGGTTAAGGCAGTGCTGGGAAATAATTGTGGCTACACAAAACATTGGCACATTGGGCCCAATTTGGATGTTATCACTTAGGGGTATACTTTTGTTGCCAGCAGTTTAGACATTAATGGCTGTGTGTTGCATTATTGTGAGGGGACAGTACATTTACACTATTATACAAGTTGTATACTCACTACTTGTATAGCTGTATACTCACTTGTAGCCAAGTGTCATTTATTCAGTGTTGTCGGTAAAATGTGAGGGGGTGTACTCACTTCTGTGATATACTGTATATGGGAATATAAAGGAAAAGGGGGCTGCTGCTCTTATTGTATCTCAGACAGACCAAACTGGCCAAATATTGCCAATTCTTCCACAGAAGTCCATGAATAGATTGTTTGTGGGGGAGAGTGAGAGAGAGCAAATCAATTTTGAGTTAATAGGATATAGATAATACTATGCCAACTTTAAAACTGCCCATTCCATTGAGTACGACTGGACATATTTCAGTCTCATGGCATCAGGTAATTTGAAGTGCTCCGTTATGAGCATTAGAGTCATAACATTAATGCTATTCATCCCATTCCTAAAAGCAGAACTACAAACTCTCTACTTGGCTTACAAAATTATTTTAATTGTATTTCACTACAAAACAAGCCTAATTTAAAAAAAAGGAATGAAATGTTCAAATATAATTTGAATACAGATTCTGAAAGATTATGTACATTTTAGATATTTTGTAATATTTGACATGGTATCACTAATGAACTTACATGTTTTCATAGTGACGGATTCAGTGCCATAAAAAATAACAGAATAACAGAGTTGGAAGATACCCTGGAGGTCTTTTAGTCCAACCCCTGTTCAAGCAAGAAACCCTATACCATTTTGTACAATGTCTTCTTTTAAAACTCCAATGTTGAGCACCACAATTTCTGGAGGCAAGTCATTCCACTGATTAATTGTTATAACTGTCAGGAAATGTATAGTTCTAGGTTGGTTCTCTCCTTGATTAGTTTCCTCCATTGTTTCTTGGCCTGCTTCTAGGTACTTTGGAGAATAGATTGACTCCCTCTTTTATTTGTGGCCATCCTTCAAATATTCGAACACTACTTTCATTTCAGCCCCTAGTTCCTCTTTTTACTAAACTAGACATACCCAATTCCTGCAGCTGTTCTGTTCACTAAATATTACTAAACATTCACTAAATTCTACATTCTAACAAAGTAAAGATAATGATGTAATAATTAGGCAAGGCATTCTGTTCCCGTTTGGCTGATCTGTGACTAACAATGCTTACTAGTATTGAAATATCTCAACATTTTTAAGTAAACAAAAAATCAACTTGCAAAACATAGCAAATTATTAGAATAAAATTATTAATAGACAAATTATTAATAGACAAAGCTGTAGCCAGCTGCAATTATGTTTCTTTTCCTATAATTTTTTTTATATATAAAATCATTGTTAGCAACATAATTGCTTTTGTTCTGGTATAGTGCTAGCAAAAACCATAAAAAAGCTAGCAGAAAACAAAAGCGAAAATTAAACATTTCTGAATAGCAGGAGAGGCATTTACAGTTTCCTTTCTAAGCAAGTGCTGTCTGGTTGCTTGAGTTAGTGCATCAGAAGAGAGCATGACTATTTAAATAAAAACCCAGAACAAAATAATGGAGACAGTTGGAGGCACAATGGGGGCACATATTGCTCAATAGATACCTGTGATAGTGAAAAAGTGAAATATAGCAAGAGTAATATATACAGTTTAGGGAAAATCAGCATCTTTACAAATATATATGCCATCACTGGAATAGTAGGGAGATAATCATAGTCTTAATAGATTTGGTATAATCTGCATCCTGTCCAATAAATGATTATCAAGTATTCAGTACATACAGTAGATGCTTCAAGATAACTAAATAATTATAACTGAAGCCATAGATTTTATATATTTGCCTTACAATACTAAAAGAATTGTGTAGAAACTGAGATGGGTTTAATTTTGCTTCTGTTTTCCAAATGCAGCAGAAAATGTCAGTGTTGAAGAATTCTCATCTGCTGCATACATAATTTGCATTAAATCCATGGTATAAGAAAACACTCCCCCTGGGTTTTTTCTTTTCTTTCTAGCAAGCAGATGAGTAGGATCCTGGAAATTGATGTACCTTTTATTTCAGCTTTATTACTCGGCTTTGTGCCTCCTCCTCCTTCTCCTGCGTCTTTTACATGGTTATTCATCCTCTATTTCATCCCACTCCCAATGCAGATATTAGAGTCCCATTTGTTGAATAAAAAGTAATATTCAATATAAATCTTTTTTTCCTCTCTTTCTTTCTTTTGGAAAGAAGTGTTTGGAAGTGTTTCCTTCTAGACAACTGAAACACAAATCACATTTGTTGTTTTTCTTCATCTTCATCCTAAATGGCTTCTTTGGAAGGGCCCCGGATTCGAACAGCCTC
Organism: Myanophis thanlyinensis; assembly: GCA_017656035.1. Lineage (NCBI taxonomy): Eukaryota > Metazoa > Chordata > Lepidosauria > Squamata > Homalopsidae > Myanophis > Myanophis thanlyinensis. Next base: position 6,611 of record JAEANM010026226.1, read on the forward strand.
ATGTACAGGTTCGAATGTATTTTCTGTCTCCCTAAAAATTAGAGATAAAATTATTAATTCAAAGGATCTTGGGTTTTTTTTTATTAAAAATAATAATTACTCCATTTATTTATTAAACTTAGGTTGTGCATCTCACCTAGAAACTATTCTAGGTGGTTTGTAATCATAAAATCATACAATCACTGAAGAACATTTGGAAGGACATCTCTGTTAGCCTATTGTGTCCCAAAAAATAGAGTCTAGTAGCACCTTTTCAGATTCAGATTAACAGTTCAAGAGAGTTGGAAAATTCTTGAAAAATGAGGTAGTTGAGGCTCCAAACTCAATCAATACCAAAATGGGTAGAGAAAGGCAAGAAAGGAGCACCTAATAATACCAGTGTCTGGGGTCCTTGGTGCTCTCTGAGCTTGGTTGTTTACATAAAGATATTTCTTTACCAAACTAGATCACATCATCAGTGCTGATAATGGCACTGATTATGTTACCTAGTTTGGTAATGAAACATTTACAAGAAAAGGGATCTATTAGAAAATTGGAAAACAGCCAAATGTTTAAGAAGGGGGCGGGAGAGTGAACCCAGGAAACTATAGACCAGTGGTGGCGAACCTTTTACTTACTGAGTGCTGAAAAGTATGCAATTTATGTGTGTCATCTGCACTTACGTGTGGCTCCTCCACATGCATTGCATGTGCAGCCGCACCATCCGTGCATGCATGTGTGCTGCACACAGGCACTCACACACACATGAGCAATCGCATGTGCATGTGCAGGAGAGCTCTGAAGACCAGCTGGATTTCCTGCTGCAATCACACGCGTGCACAGTAGAGGCCTGAAAACCAGTTGGATCTTTGCAATGGCATGCGTGCATGCACAATCACGTGTGCATGCTCAGCTAGAGGTAAGTTGGCCGACAGCTTGTGTGCCCAACAAGATGGCTCTGCATGCCACCTGTGGCACCTGTACCATAGGTTCGCCATCACGGCTATAGACCAATAAGTTTGACATTAATACCTGGGAAAATCCTAGACAAGATAATTAAGCAATGGGTTTGCAAGCACTTTGAAACACGTACAGTGATTATTAGAAGTAGCACTGATTTATTAAAAATAGATCATATCAGAAAAATCATATTCCTTTCTTTGAGGAGAACGTAGAAGTTAAAGTAGTTGACCAAAGAAATGCAGCGTTTGTAGTATACTTTAGTTGACTTCAGTAAGGCATTTGATACAGTTAAGCATTGTATCCATTTGATAAACTGGAAAAATGTGACCACCATAGACAATATGATTCTTCGTGGGTCTTTGTGTACATTGAATGCTTTAGCTGTTTATATAATATGCTGGGATGAAGTGATTTGGGAGTTATTTAAAGAGAGGTTCCATGAGAGTCAAATTATTACTGTATTATGAAATAACACTTGTAATATGTTAAAAATCCATTGTATTTATTCAGGCCTGAAACCTGTTGATGCACATAAACTTAATTTGGCCTATTTGTCTTACATAGAATCCAGAGGGGTATTGCTGGCAGATGAGGGCATATATCACATTAGAAGAAGAACGTGTAAAGACAATTTCCACTTTGTGTATGAAGTCGTTGGGATCTACAACAAGCCAAATGTCTACTTTGTATCTGTGCTATTGTTCGTCAACCTTGGCAGTTTTAAAAAAAATGTGAACATCCCAAAATTCTGGCGGTTGAATTCTGGAAGTTGAAATCCAGACATCTTAAAGTTCCCAAGTTGGAGAAACACTGCTCTACATTAATAAACTGACACAATTGAAAGCCCTGACATTCTTGCACAAAATAATTTACAGACACACATTTGATAGCAGGATTCAAAACAAAAACAAAACTAGTAGCAAAACTTTTTAACCTCCTGAAACATTCCATTACACATCTCAAAGTAGCAGTTTTAGAACAAAGAAGCTTTACCAGCACTACCGAGTAAGAGACAGAAGAGTTTATATACTGTAAATAAGTTGATGCTGTACTTCTGCATACCCCCACTTCATCCCACTGTAATTTGATCCTAAATAAGTTACACCATATATATTATATAAGTTACACCAATAAGTTACTTTCATATATCTGATGAAAGCTTGTATCTTAAAATAAAATGTGTTATTTTTAAAAGATGCTACCAGATTCTTTCCAATAATGCAGAACTAGAATGGCCAAACCAACTTTTTAATCTGCTGTAACTAAATCCTGTATTCAGAGGGACTTGGTAAAAAGACAGCTACAGTTATGTTTGTTGCAAGGCCAACTCTTCTTAAGTAGATCGCTCTAGAGATGTTGGCTAAGGTTCTTTTCTTGGACAAGCATTATAAAGTAGATATGCTACTATTAAGAAAACATTAAATTAATCATTTAAGTTTCCTTAGTTCAACCAAATGTTCTATACAAATAATTTTTATGCTTATTTTGCTTTGAATTGTTTATCTGTCAAGCAGTCCTTGATTCTTTGTACTCTTCTATCTTTCTCTGTTGTTTATTTAACCAATGTGCCTTTTGTATAAATTAAATCAGATTACTTAGAAACATGCCAAGAAAATGGATAGAGAGGTGGGGCTTGGGAGAAGTAGTTAAATTTATTTTGGTCTATTCATGTACTCAAGATGTTTGATGAATCCATTTATGCTATTCATGTATATCCAAATGTGGAAAAGGGAGAAATGTATACTCCATCTTTTAAGTAATTGTTAAAATCTGAAACCTCCAAAATGGGTTGGGACTACTCAATAAGATATATGTGTTACCAAGTGGTTTACCAATCCTAAAAAGTAGGGAGCAGAGAGTAATTTCTATTCCAAACAATGTCTAAATTGGTTCTTATTTGATAAATTTCAATGTGGCAGAATGAAATATTTTCCTATATTCTTGCATATTGTCCTCTAGCAAATAGATTTATATTATCTAGAATAAGCTAAAAGAAAGCCTGGAGATTTATAACTGATTAGAACGAAAAATGCATTTTATCAATCAAATTTGGGTTCTGAAATATGTTGAGGGCCATATGCCAAAAGTGAAATTACCTTTCAGTCTGTTTGGGATACAGGATGTACCTGCAAGATCTCAGGTACTACTTTGATTGCTTAAATTAAGGGCCTTTAAGAGCTACATAAAATGTGCTTTTCAACAGTCCATTTCTAACTTCAAGAATGATGTTGATCTCAAAATATTAAAGTAATTTCTAAAGTACTATTTTTATTTCATTTGCTCTCTTATGCCATCATATTTTTCCTGGCATAATAGATTTATCTCACACAGTTAGTTTATCATTATTACACCTCCTACCCCCACTCCACCAATAAAGTAGTAATGTTTACATCTGAATAGTATAATTTGAAGAATGATTTAAAGTTGGAAACTGTTTTATTGAATGGGAATTAAAATAAGCCAATCATTTATAAAGGACAAGATGCATAGATAACTTTAACAATGCACCTGATGAGAGTGCTGAAAGATTGTGGTTGGTTTTGCTGTATCAGACATGAGCAAATCTGGAGGTGTAGAATAACAGTGGCAGAGTCAGGAAACTACCGACTAAAGTTTAATTCACGGTATGCAAATTTCCTATTTTTACGAACCATATTGACATTACTAAGCTTAATTTAGCTCAAATGTGAACAGTGCTGCAAATAATCTTAAGAAAAAATATAACTAGGTGTGACATTTATACCCTACCTTTAAAATAGACAGTCTCTCTTCCCATCCCATCTCATCCCCACATTTTTTTACCAAAGGATACTCACGTTGCCTCATAGTCTTTACTCTTTGATTTCTTACAGCAACAACAATAAACCAAAACACTTATGATAATGACAGCAGCAAGGATCCCACCAATGATTCCAGCATAAAGAGCAATGTTCATGGATGCTGTAGAGAGAAAAGATGAGCTGTTAGTTGTCACAGAACTGATATGCTATTTGACTGTGTTTTGGAAAAGTCATTTGTTAGGGATCTGAACATGTTTAAAAGTATCATCCCAAATATCAGCAGAGTACTAAAGAATATTGAGTAATTAAGCAGCAGAATATTTCATAAAAAGAATAAAAATTCAAGGAATGGTTCGCTTGGGTGTAGAGTATGGTTCTAGCCCAGGGGTGGGCAATTATGGCTCCTTCATGACTCGTGGACTTCAACTCCCAGAATTCCTGAGCCAGCTGGAT
>JAEANM010026227.1:0-10785 GCA_017656035.1 Myanophis thanlyinensis
TAATTAAACAATGGCCAATATAAATCACTTTAAAATTCAATTTAAATGATTAAGAATAACCCCAAAATTTAAAACGATTTTATATAAAATTTAAAATTTAAGTTTAAAATTAATTAACCCTTTGAGTGTTGCAGTCCAGATCTGGAAACTATTGTGTATTACTTCTATAGAGATTCTCAGTCATCCAGGTCCTGGTTGTCCCAAAGGTACTTTTTTAAGAGGCAACTGGACTTCCTGGTTTTTCTTTGAAGACATTTCGCTTCCCAACTAAGAAGCTTCTTCAGCTGCAAAGGAAGTCCAGCTGCCTCTTGAAAAACCACCTTTGGGACAATTGTATATTGCAGTAACTTGCATAGAGAATGCTTCAAGCCATTGCTGCTCCTTTTTCTAACTGAGGATGTCTTATAATTTGCTAGGCCTGGCCTTAGAACAAATATCTTCCCTCAAAGGTAGCTATTAGCTTGTTAATAAGAATAATACCTGAGAAATTTGCCTTGGGGCTCAGGTATAAACTCCTGGCAAGCTTCTATGCACACAGACTTAGCCAAGTAGGATCTGCTTACACAATCATATTGAATTGGTCAATGTGCAGCCTATCCTTCCAATGCATCATTCCAGAGTGTGATTGCCCAGAAGAGATGAAAGAAAACATAGCCTCCAGCCTGCATTTTTTCAACAGGTGAAGCACCAACACTTTGTTAATGAGCATGCTGTTCTTTGGAGGTTTCTGAAACTCAGAACATAGACCCTTCTTTTGTAATAAGTTGCAACTCATGGTTCCTGGAAACAAAATGATGTCTCTTTTTAGTTTCACTAATCATGTTAACATAGCCATAAAACAGGCGAAGGAAATCTGAAATACTAAGAAGCAAATCAAAATAACCAGGAACATGGGGCTGTGGGGAGAGAAAGGCAGGCTCGAGGGGAGGCAGGGGCATTCCTCCTGAATCTATGGAATGGCAGAACTCAAAAATCTCATTTTGGGCATTTGTTGAGCAGCCAATATTTCAGCGTTTCAACATTTCAGGTTTTCTTCACCTTCTCCCCTATTTTACGGCTAATTGGTGCATGACTAGTTAAACTAGTCATTGGGATGCCCAATGGAAGTTCAGCTCTGGGGTGACTTATTTAGCTGACAGAGCTTCCTGTCAACACAACTTGTACATTCATATTCCGTAGTAAAACAGGGTTACAGTTTATTGCATAAGTGAAGATGGGCATTGTAGTTTCCTCATATTGCAAAGAAAATGGGGAAGCACTAAGTTCTTTGTTCAGACCACCATTTTACCATAATGTTATGCAATCATAAAGGACAGAAATGTTTCCTGCATGAGCATCACAGCCGATGCATTCCCACCACTCCCAGCAGTCCATACAGGTTTTATTTGGTACTAGTTCCCCGTAGGACTTGTAAATGCGGTTCTGGTCCATACTGGAAGTTCAGTCCTAAATACATTAGAGGTAGTTCTTGACTTACTACCACAATTGAGCCCAACATTTGTGTTGCTAAGTGAGACAGTTGTTCAATGAGCTTTGTCCCATATTACAGCCTTCTTTGCCATAGTTGTTAAGTCCATCGCTGCAGTTATTGAATGAGTAGCATGGTTGTTAGGCAAATCTGGCTTCTCCAATTGATTTTGCTGATCAGAAGGTCACCAAAGGCCTTCACCCCAGAACACTGCAACTGTCACAAATGTGAACCAGTTTGCCAAGGGTCTGAATTTGGGGATGCTGCAATGGTCATCAGTGTGAGAAACAATAATCTGTCACTTTTTTCAGTGCCCTTGTCATTTCAAACAGTTACTAAGCAAATAGTCGTAAGTTAAGGACTGCTTGTAATTTCACAATATAGTTTTCCCTTTTGCCAGAAACCAGGAGATCTACTCTGCTCCTGCCTTGGGTATGAGAGTTGGCTGAGTGACTTTGGGCCGGCCGCTGTCTCTTAGTCCAATTCAGGGCTTCAGGATTGTTGTTGTGGGAAAATAGGAGGAGGAGGAAGGTAAGTTTCCTGCCTTGAGTTATTTATAAAGTAATAAGTGTTTGGATACAAATAAACAACAAATGTCCTGGTGCATCAGTCAAATACCTCATGAAATTATGGTTTTCTCTCCTTTTTATGGGTGACATTTATGTATCCGATGGAATTCAAAATTAAATATCATAGAACATGGTTTGGGGAACCACAGAAAGTGCAACCCGATACAGATTTGCATGAGCTTAGTATAAACCCATCAGTATTAAATTTATATAGACACTATTCATGGAGCTGATTATGAAATTCTGCAATTAAAATTTACTTAACCATGTATCTGTACAAGCGAACAGTTGTGATTCTGGGGATCACGCTGATTATTTATCATTAGAATTAAAAGTAGCCCAGAGCATTGCCAGAAACTTATAGTAAAATTTTATCAGGGAACAGTTATTGGGAAGAGTGATAAAACACTTGGCATCTTCAAATGATGAAGTATGATCCATAACTATCTACCAACCATTCACCATTCTGATGTGTTTATCACATGGCACAAGAATTCAGGCCCCAGTATTGACTACCTGCCAGAGTAGGGATTTAACAGACTGGCAAATTATAGCCACAAAGTCTATTACCCTGTTAAAGATCAAAGGAGATGAGAGTAGGACCAAAAGAGGAAATAAATAAGCCGATGAAACAGTCCTAAACTTATTTCTGAAAATTGCACCTCTTTCTCACTTGCAAATACCTATTGCTGCTTAGAAGCTTATAAAGGTTAGCACCAAACACTCAAATGGATTAATTTACGTTATAGACATCTAATCAAAACCACAAGGTTTTACATGCTATATATATTGGTGGCACAAAAGTAATTTTGTCATTGGGATCAGATGTAATGAAAGCATCTACTGTTAACCAGTGGGGTATTTCCATCCTCTCCTTGGTACAACCAACATTCTCCAAAGAAAACCAGGAAAGTATTAGATACAAATATGATTCAGAATTTAGAGAGAGAGAAAAATATATTTATCATGGTGTTGTTCTAATTGATGGGCGTTTAGGTCATATCTGGTTATAAAGAATCCATATGTGGGATTTGAAACTGGATTAAAATTATTTCTATTATAAATTTCCAGCAACAATTTATGCTTAATATGGTGCCTAAGTGGATGTGATTAGGCAAAAGTTACTTGAAGCTATCGGTTATGTATCTTTGAATGCCTCCAAATAGATGCATCAACAATTGAATTTTGTTGAGTTGAGTATGCTTTGAATGGCTACAGGTGGAATCTAGCTAAATATATAAACTGTGCATTTAAATTAAACCACTGTATACTAGTGTTATAAAGAGATTAAGACTATTTAGTCCAGCATCTCCTGACAATTAGCAAGGCCAGGAATTTCAAATGTCAGATCAATTTTCTTGGGACAATTTCTATATCTGTCTCAGCTTACACACACTACAAAAAAAAACCTGTTTTCTATCATTCCAGCCAAACAATTCTTAAGAAATGGCAAGATGAGGATACCTACATCCACGATCAAACTCCAGAAATATGTTCTTAGTCCTAAGTTCCTCTCACATGCATGTTGCAGGTGATAGTTTCTGTTCCATCTTGTAAAAAGGTTTAGAATTAGAATCAAAATCAGCCTAGTAATGTAAGGTGTGGCAAAAGTGACTGGCAAGGGGGTGTGGTGGGGACAAAAAGCTGCTCATGATTGTCAGAGTTGGTAGCAAGAATTCAGAAGTTTCAAGAAGCAGCCTGGAACATGGTGGAAAAGGAGCCTAGAACACAGAGCTCAAATTCAGCAGTTTCTAGCAAGTTCGCTAAAACAGGTAGTAAATTTTCTAAGCACTTCAGAGAACCGGTTATTAGAAGAAATCTCCTTTTGTTTTTTTTCCACTTTACAGGGTTAATCCTGTAAGGAAGGCAGGAAAAAAACATTCTGGTGTTGTTTCTAGCATAATATTTATTGCCCTGCTTACAAAAACTGCTCACCAAATCACATGACCCCCCCGCCACGCCCACCAAACCACACCTACAGAACTGGTAGTAAAAAGAAAACAAATTCCACCACTGCTAGAACACCAGGCTTCTTTAATGATGTTGCTTCAAGCATTTGTGGAAATGGCAAACTGATGAAATGGTTACATTGCCTGTAAATTCAAATATACTATTTCCAGTCTTCTTAATAATACAGATTTTTTTTTAAATGATGGCGTTTTAATGTCCATTTTCTGGCTTTTTAAATTTAATATAGTATAGAATGATGATTGTGAGATGGGCAGTTTATAAATATGCTGAACAAACAACTAAAATTAACTAATTGGGCTCTTGAGCAAAGCAACTGGCAATGCAGCAATGCAATTCCACTTAGCTTGGAATCTCTGCACATTTTGCCTTAAGCACAGCCCCCAGCAAGTCTGGCATAGGTAAAATTTAGTGTCTTATTCCTAGCTTCTGAATTTGGCATGATGGTGAGCCGTGTGCCCAGCAGATATATTGAGAGAAGGAAACTACTTGCCAGACTCAGGATTAGGAATCTTGAGAATGGTAATTGATTCTGTAATTAATTAACATTCTTATAGCTTTGGGTTGGCCTAGTGAAGTCTGTGCAATGGGGAGTAATGTAACAAAGAAAATTCAAGATTCTTTCTGATCCTGAATTCTGCAACTATAGAATCCCAAATCCCAAATATAACACTGATTCCCTCCCCCCGATCTTCCCTCACACATATCTTGTTTTTCTATCTGTAAATAGAAAATTGTAATTCTTAACACTAATTCTTTCACTGGTTAATTCTTAACACTCTTACTGTAACCTAGATATTTTCCATTCTTGTATCTTCTGTCAGACTTCCTTGGTTATGCAATCTTTTCTTTTTCTTAAGTTGTATACTTACATTTTACTTCTCAACCTGATAGATGACAAGCTAGAACTGTTGAGCAGATTCCATTTGCTAAACTCTCCAGTATGAAATATGAGTCAGCCCTCTTAAAATAGAACTTAGAATAATAAGACTGAAAAAAGTGAAGAATTTATTTTCTGAACTTAGATACATACTGGCTAGCTTACCTCTGTAACTTCAAAAGTTAGAAATTAATTAAAGGAACCAAAACACAGGGAATACCTAGTTTCTCACTCAAAATATTGTTTTAGGAATTCCATGCCAACCACAAGACTCCTGCCTCTTGTGGAGACCAAATCCGCTCCTTGCCTCTGTTAATGGATAACTTAGTTTTGACAACATGTTGCATTCATGTTTGGAGTTCTTGAACCAGATGGCTAGGTCTGTGTGGCCATAACCCTGTCTGTTGGCCCCAGCTACATCACTGTTCTGAGCTAAATAGGATTAACTTGAACATTTGCAAAACCAGCCTATAAAGTCTCTTTCCAGCCCTCATTCAGTTAAAGCTGTGAGAGATCCATTGCAGATTGCAAAAAATCATATCACTGAACCCACATCCTAAATAATGTGTAATTTACCTGTCTTCTAATATTTAAATACAATGGCCTCATTTTGATAGACCACTGTCCAGTTGACGATAACTTCCTTTCTAGTTTCTTTCTAGTAGACAATGAAATACAAATGGTGCTTTGCCAGAAGAACCTTTTACAGAAAGACAAAGGTAAGGAAGCTGAAACTGAAATTGTACAGTACTGCTAAGAGCTGCTTGGTTCTACAGTATTGTTATCAAAACTGCAGGAGGTTTATTGTCCAGCAGTGCAACATATTCCCTGACAATACAGACTTTTCCCACCCCCAATTCTATATTATTAGTCCATTCATCTGAAGTGCAAGGAGTGGTTCCCCCCACCCCCAGTGATATTATATATATAATTGAATTGAATGAAAGTGCATTGATTATTCTCAAGGAACCATGTTATCTTGGTTCTTACATTCATTTGTGGAATTTGTATTCTTCAGGGAATACAGGATCAGGATCACCTTACGAGTGTTTTGGGAGTGAAGACATTGCAATATCTCTAGGATATCTCATTAGGATGGAGTGGGTATCTTGCAACCTGGGGCTTTAGCTGATTCCTGAACTCTTTTTAGGAGCATTGACAGGGATTATCAAAACGATAAAAAATGATATCCACTTAACTATATGGTTGTGGCCAACTTGCCTTTTTTGACTCCCTCTGCACATGCACCCCACTCCCATTTCTACCAGTTGCTTGGTTCCCAAGCACTCCCATGTCACAATTATGAAACGGCTGAATTTCAGCAGCTTGATCTTAGATGCTATTTTAAGATTAGCAACAAAGAGAAATAGGCAACTCAGATTTCCAACAGACTTAACCCACCATACTCACAACAGTTAAAATAAATTTGTGAATCTTGTAGGTGCCTCTTGATAACTGGTGTCTTGTTTTCACCTGCTGACCTTTGAAAAATGTTTAGTTTGAAAGAAATGTACCTTGATTAAAATACAATCTACTTGTAGGCGCATAAGGAGAAAGGGTCATCTTTTGGTATTCAGATATACACATTTCTAAGTGATACTAAGCTATTTTATATAGCTTTTGTATACAAGAGGTTTAATTAAAGGCTGAGATTTTATGATGGCTTACCAAGTTGCTGCCAAAACAATTATAAGGGCTACAAAACAGAAGAGGGAAATAGGCCTCTCGGTACCAAATGCCAGGGGGGCCCTGTAAGAGGTTGTGTTTGTGTCCTCCTCCTATTAATAACTGGCTGAGGAACTCCCAGCTGTGGCCATATTTCTTTAGGGCCTCTTGCATCACGCAATGCAGTTTTTGGTCAGAGAACTGGATCTTCAAGCTCAGAGACTACAAGTAAAGCACAGAGACATCCAAGCCAAAGCAACTGTTCTCAGTCACTGAAGGCTTTCTTTCTGAACCATGTCCTGGCCCTATGCTTATTGCTCAAAACGTGATTTGGTAGTAAATAAGTAAAATGTTTAATCAAAGGAATTCTTAGAAATGCATTTGATGCCTCTAGATTGGTTGGAAAATAGGTAGGTTGTTGATACAATCCATGACATCTCCAGACAGAATTTTTCATTGTAAAAGTCAAGGCATGGTGAATAAAATATATAATAAAAAAAAGGGAGGACATGTAGAATTGGAGACTTCTGGGAAGAGGAATCTTTTATCAATGAAACTGAGTACGCAAACTTATGTGTTAGAGCGGCTACACATTTTTCTTTGATCCCCAGGTATCTCCTTCAGCTACCAGAAGCAAGACATGAGTCATATAGAAGATACATCTTTCTTTCCAAGTTATCACTATTTCATTTTAGGAAAAAAAAAATAAGGACGTTGGAACAATTGAGAAAAGGATATTCAAGCAACTGATTTTGATTCTCCCATACTTATTGATCTGGAAATAATAATACCAGATGAATTTGCAAATACAAAAGTTCATTTTGCTGAATGGGAAATAATATGAGTAAATACATATTGTAGGAGGGTCTTAGCAATTGGGAAGGACAGCACTGGATGATAAAATGTTATACTAAGTGCTGGAAGTATGCAAAAATACAGACAATCAGTATATGATAGCAAGAGTTTCTCTTGGTTGTCATCTAGCTCGGTGGACTCATCTGTAGTATAGTATGAAGTTCACAGTGGACTTCAACTCCCAGAATTTCCCAACCAGCCCACACAAGGTTGCAAAGTTTGAAAAACAGTGACCCAAAGGAAGTTTGGATCTTTGAAGCCAAGATATGGTAATCATTATACAGATAACTTCCTTTAATTCTGTTTTGAGCTAAAAAAAAACAAAAAAGCAGCACAGTTGAGCACTAAAGAATCTGACATAGAAGGTGTTTATGTCTGCTACCTTAAGTTTGATTAAGCTCTTGCTTGGCATACTGATAAAACCCTGTCAGTACAGAAGTTTGTCCATAGGTCTGTTCTGTGCAGTTATCTGGACATGAGGATAATTTCATTTCCAACGAGATTATTGGCTGAAAAATAGCAATTATGCACCAACATATTCCAACAGTAATTTGTTTTTATTCACAGCTTTTCCACTTTTAGATTTGGGATCAAAACTACATTAATACTCTTGGTGGTGGCACATAGGCTTAATGACACTGGAACTGCTGACCAGAAATGGTTTGTACTCTGGTGGTTTGAGCCTGACTCCCTGAGACTGAGTGAGCTCCCATCGCTTGATCTCTAGCTCCTACCAGGCTCCCAAACTCCATTTTGGCAGAGGGTTGCAGGAGGCCATAGTAGCCGAAAATGGAGTTCAGGAGCCCGTTTACACTGGCAGAAGCACCGTGGGTCAGTCCTTCACTGTTTCCAGGATGGGCCAGATCTAAGTACCCCTGGGCCGCATCTGGCCCCCAAGCCTTGAGTTTGACACTCCTGGTGTAAAGCTAGTTCACACTCTGCAGTGCACCAGGAATAGGGACGCAAGCACAGAACTGAATGAACTTACAATTTAGGCTGTCAGGACTGCATTGGGTTGAGCATATGTAGATTTCCCTGACATTGTGTGCCATATACTACATAAACAAATAAACAAACAAACAAATTCTTTTAGGTAAATATTTTCCCTGAGTTTATTGCCCCACTCAGAACAGTTGCAACTTGCAGCAACTCATATAGTGGAAAAAGTGAATGGGTGCCTCTTTCTAATTTTTTTTGGGGGGGCAAAATATTTTTAGATGTTGCTTTTTGCCACTTGGGAAAAACAATAATAGAATCTCACTTTTTCTGTCTTAGGTAGAAGCTGAGGAGTTTCTTAGAGCAGCTGAGGAGTCTTTTAATAGGAAAATAGTCTGCATAGAAAGAGTTTATTAACTCAGCTACCATGCAGTCTGCCTGATTTTTACTCCATGGAGTTAAAAAGAACATACAGTCTCCTGATTATCTTGACAGTTATCTTTAGAGATTAGATTAGGTTTAGACATAGTGAATGATCGAATGTCAGCTTCATGGCTGAATAGGGAACTGGGCCAAGGTCACCTGGATCTAAATCAAACTCTCCAAGAATGTCAGTCAAGTTTCAAACTTTTAGGTTATTTTGCTCTTTAGCTTCCCAGAGCTTCATAAGCAAATTTAAAACTAAACACCAATACAACTGCTTGTCTGATTTAGATTAAGAAGGCATTTTATAGTATTTCTTTTTAGTTTTTTGTTGTTGCTTTTTGCATTTGATGATGATGATGATGATACTGGAGATAATAGAAATTACTAGATTGAAGTCCAACAATTTTCCTTGTTTTACAGTCAGTCGTCAAGTTTTATTTTGATATATCTTTCAAAGAATAAACTTTAAATGACTGATGTTTTTAGTTTAGATTGAAAAAAAAGTAAACTGGGTTCTATATTCAAAGTAAAGAGTTTATATTATTTGTTTTCATTGGGCTACACCACACTCAGTAGTACAGATAACAGGGGAATAAATAGAGAATGGGACTGTGGACTTGACCATACACTGTGCAGAAAATAGAAAGGGTGAGGGATAGAACACATGAAAGAAAAAATAAACAGCATGATATGATTTGTTTACTTTTGAAATGTACTATGCATTCTAAATTTTGGGGAATATAGTATCATTCAGAGGATCACAGCCAGAAAAATAGAGTAGCAGGTGGATGCCTGAAATTAAGTAATCCTGACATTATTCTGTCACATAAGTAGGAAATCATTGTCTAAAAAGAGGGCAAGAGGAAATTAATCAATGTGGTTAAGTGTCCCTCCAGGGTGTTGGTCTCCTTTTACCTGCATTTAGCCCTGCAAGGTATATATTTAAAAGCTGTGCAGAGATCTGCATTCACAGGGGGAGAGGTGATTTGGAGCCACATAGACATGGGGGTTAAACTTTTGGCATTTTATACCACATTGCTGCATGAAGTTGATGAGAAATATGGTGTGTGTGTGTGTGTGTGTATCATTTGTATACTCCAAATCATCCATTCCTCCATTGGAAAGGCATTTCTGCATAGCACTAAAGTAAATACTATAGCAATTTACTAAGGGTGTACTGCACTGTGGTGACGGGTAATCAATCCCCTACTAACAGGAACAGAGGCTATATAGCAGTGGTGGCAAACCTTTTCGGCTCCGAGTGCCGAATGTGAGTATGCGTGTGCTCATATGGGTTTCATGTGTGGCATTCCTTCTGCGCATGGGCATAGCTTCCACAGATGCATGATTTGCATGTGTGCACATCTTTCACGCATGCGCAGTCATGCGGGAATCACATGCAGATTCTCCCACGCATGTGCCATCACATGGGAATCATGCATGCATGTGCAATCATGCAGGAGTCATGTGGGGAGTCACGCACATGCATAGTTGTGCAGGAAATGCACACGTGTGCAGTTGCATGGGTATCATACACATGCAAGCATGTGTAGTCAGTGATTTGAGCCAATGGCTGGTGTGCAGGAAGAGATGGCTCTGTGTGCTAACTGGGGCATGCGTGCCATAGGTTCGCCATCCCGGTTATATAGCATGCAGACCTAATAAGATATTACAAATGATGTATTGCCTTTCAGCTGCCCATATAAATGATGCAATGAACAGATTCTCCAAATGCACCAATAACTATAATATCTGTTTCTACTGATTCATATGGGATTGAATGCCAGAGTAGAACTTGAGTAGATCACTGAAACAGTAAGTCTCCCAGTAGGATGTAAAGAAACTGGAAACATAAGTAGTGTTTTAATTGGTCTAGTTGAGCAGTATAGCATAAGTACAGAAAAAAGGCTCCTGGAAGTGAGTAACTAGTTCTGTATATGGTGAGAAGATTTTGGTTTTTCAACCATGGACTGCATTATCTACATGAAGAAGTCCTGTCCCGTCCCGGGGGGGGGGGG
>JAEANM010026228.1:0-10785 GCA_017656035.1 Myanophis thanlyinensis
ACCATAAAAGTTTGTTGTTTGTCTTCACCAATGCAATAGGGAAAAGCTGGACTTACAATTCCTCATGAATAAGGAAGGGTTTCAGCTAACATAGGAATTGTATCAGAACCGTCAGTGAAATCAGCTTCCCAGATTCTTTCTCTCTTTTTTTTTTTTCTACCTACTGGGACTTTTCTTCTGCTAGTAACTAGTTCGGCGGGCCGGATTAAAAAGCCCAACGGCTTTGTGGCCCGCGGGCCATAGTTTGTCCACGTCTGCCCTAGAATCTTCCAGGATTGGACTGATTATCAGTACTGAAAGGAGACAGGAAAAAAGAATCCTACATTACAGCTAAGATATATCACTCTCTCCAAAATCCTTCTATAATGTTCCTACCTTAAACTTACACAAGAATTCCGTTCCCTGCCTCTCATTGTAACCTCTGATAGTATTTTTAGAATGAGACAAAAGCAATTACAAGAGATGTAATTAATTTAATACAAGAAAGCTATTACATGAAGTCTAACAAATGTCAACTGATGTTCAGGCCACCATTTTGATGTTCAGGCCTCCATGTTGATATAAATCTTAAACGTTGTTTCTGAATTGCAAAATGGCTTATCTTGCCACTATTGTTGCGTATGTTATACTTCAGACTTTGTAGTTTTATGAAAACAGTAGAGGAAGAAAAAGTCATTAAAGGGGAAGCTCAATTTTGGCAAAATTGAAATAGTGTTACAATGAAAGAAGCTGCTTTGCATATTGTTATATTTCATTATTCTGAGCTAGTGGCGACAAACCTTTTACTTACCAAGTGCCGAAAAGTACGTGCTTTGTGTATGCCATCTGCATTTGTTTGCGGCTCCTTCATGTGCGCTGCATGTGCAACCACACCATCTGCGCATGCATGCAGCTTTTGAATGTGCAATGCACGGACACTGTGCGCAGGCACTCACGCACACATGAGCAATCGTGTGTGCATGCGCAGGAGAGTTCCAAAGACCAGCTAGATTTTCTGCTGTAGTCACGCGCATGCACAGCAGAGGCCCGAAGACCAGCTTTAGTCTCTGCAATCGCATGTGCATGCTCAACTGGAGGTAAGTTGGCTGACAGCTTGTGTGCCCAGCAAGATGGCTCTGTGTGGCACCCGTGCCATAGGTTCGCCATCACGGTTCTGAGCTGTGCAACACTTGGAACTAGCAAGGTCTGCAGTCCACTCATCTACCATCATCATTTTAAGTCAATTATGGCTGCATAATAACATACAGTACATTCAATAGAATTTTCTGGAAAGAGGAAAATATTCATCACTATGGCAACAAACCAGAGAAAATGTGCAAATGCAGAAACAATTTACAGCTACGTGCCGTTTAAAGTCAAAACACTACAAGCTCTCCTTCCTAATAACAAAAGGGAAGTCTTTGGGGAGAAGAGAGGGGATAGTTAGTGGAGTGTTTCAGACAGAAAACATCAGAGTAAGGGGGGGAAGGAAACCTCACAAAGGCCAGGGGGAAAAAATCCAATTTGCCACTTGCAAACCAGGAGGAAGAAAAACAAGGTAGTCAGCAGATCAGAATCCCATGAACATACTTGTTCTTTAAAGTTTTATTTTGCTGTTTCATTTTTATATTTCACAGAAATATTGATTGTAATCAATGCATCTATGAAATATAAAATGCAGCATGAAAATAAAATCAGGGAGCCTTGTCAAACAGGAAGAAAAACGATTTCTTTAACCAGTGGTGCTACACTCAAATGGAAACAGGACCTTTAAACCATACATGAGGACCTCTGTGGCTGCACCTTCACTTAGAAAACTACACTTGTTTATATATTTCTTTTTTAATACATCAATCATTACATCAGAAAGGAACAAGATATAATACATTGTTTCCAATCTATGTATATGTGTATCTGTATGCAATATTACACATACACACACCCACTCGCACACCACTACTCTATGTATAGCAGTCCAAGCTTGACCTACAACTATGATTGAGCCTGGAATTACGATCATAGGTTGTTGCTGAGGTAAGTTGAGGTATCATGTGATTGAATTTGAAGTTACGACCATCTTTTCTCATGGTTGTTAAATGAACACCATGGTTAAATGAATGCTAAATGGAGGGAAAAGAGAAATTAAATCTTTGGGGGAGGGAGAAGAGAAATGAATGTTATGTTTGGAGGGAAGAGGGAACTTTTTTGAAATGAGTAAAGAAATTAATTGAATCTGTTTTGGAGAAAGTGTTGAAAGGTCTGGGATCCAGAGCAGGTTGGCTACCAGTTCAAGGCTGCCATCCCAAGAATTTAGGATAGGCAGATGTTGCTTGATAGTGTTAGTATTATCACAGGATATAAATTCTTCCACGTAAAGCTTTTGTAATTGATTAATGGTGATTCTGTCAATCCAAAAATGTTCAGGTAAGGCTCCAGATGTTTTGGGATTGGGATTACACTGAAGGTGTCTAATACTATTGGTACTATCTTTGTTTTCTTTTGCTACAGTCATTTTATTTTTATTTGCAGGTCTTTGTATTGTGTGATTTTCTCCAGTTCTGCAGTATTATTCCAGTGCTGCAATGTCCACTCTCAAGACTTTTTTGTCCTTCTAATCAACAACGGTTAAATCTGGGGTGTTATGCTTGTCTGTTTGAATTTTAAAATCACAGAGCATTTTAGCTTCTTCATTTTTGATTATTTTGTCTATTTTGTTCACCAGTTTTTGCTTGCAAGCATATACTATTTCTTGCAGATATTCCAATGCGCTATCACTGCTACTTTGCCAGTGATAGCAATTTGAAAATTGTTGGTAAGCAGGTAATTTATCTGTAGTTCCCCCCCCCCATCTTTTTGTTTTTGCTCTTTCATTGTTAGGTAGGTTTTGCCATATGCCAATCTCTATTTTCACCTGTTTGCAGCATATGGTTGCAATAAATGTTTGCCAATGAATGGGTGTACAAACCAGTCAGATGTTTCAACCAAAAACCATTCAGTTCATCTTCTCGTGGTGCTGTCCAAGTTTTGGTTTTCCTTGCTCTTTTTTCCACCATTTCTGCAGTTGTTACAAATTCTTTCGTTTCAGCTTCTTTTTTAATCGTAATTCACTGCCTTTATCCAAACTGTGTTCTTGTTGTATTTCTTTGGATTGTTCCATATGTGCACCCAGAACTGTGCTGTTTTACTTTGTCAAGTGCTAACCAATTCACTGCAGTCACTCCATTGGTGGACTGATAGAAATGTTTTTTATATTATTATTCCATTAAATTTATTTCCATTGCCTCAAAATCGAATACAAATGAAGTAACTTTAATGCTTTCCAATTCCTCATTCTATTATTGCCCAAATTATTTTAATATATATTATCATTTTATAACAGAAGGGGCGTTGGTCTTACCTCATACGCTCCTTCTCATTGCAAAGAGGATGGGTACTTCTCTTCCTTTCTAAGTCTATGGCTCAGTGCTGAGAAGCTTAAAAGGCACGTCCCTTCCGCCCTTCCGCCTTGCTTCCCAGCTTCTACAAAGTCTTTACGAAAGATGCGGTTCTTCTCCAGTGCTAGATGTCCACTCCCATGTGCAGGACCAGCCAGTCCTTTCGGGCGGGACTGGATTATCTCTCTTCACAACAAGAAGGAACATATCAGGTAAGACCAAGGCCGCTTTTCCATTGCTGGAGAGAGATAATCCAGAGGATGGAACATACCAAAATTGTCTGTCCTTAAGGAAGGGTGACACTCTGGTCCTGGTGCCCCTGCTCAGAGTGGACCTCTTGAAGGATGCAATTTGCAAATGCCGCTTCGACCAAAGCGTAAGCGTCCAAACGATAGTGACAAATAAAGGGATATAGTGAAGCTCATGTTGTCGCACGGGAATTTTCATCAATGGCAGCCTGTGCAGCCCAGGCCATTGAAGTGGTCACATTCCTCATGGAGTGAGCCATGATGCGGTCCAGTGGAGGTCAATGCTGAAGTCCATAGGCCATAGAAATACATATCCACAACCAGCGACCTACTGTAACTGAAGACACTCTCTGCCCAATGCTCGCTGGGTGGACAAGACAAAGAGAGCCTCCATCTGCCTGATAGGTGCAGTCCTTTTAAGATAAATTTGCAGCTACTGTCGAACATCAAGGGTGTACCCTTTGTTTTCCAGGGCATGAGATGGCCAGGGGCAAAAGTCCAGGAGTATTAGCTCCTGGGCTTATGGAATGAAGAGATAACTTTAGGAATAAATGTAGGGTCCAAGCGGAGCACCACCCTGTCTGGATGAAAGATACAGAGGTCTTGACAAATGGACAGAGCTGAGAGCTCTGAAATACGCCTTGTAGATGCAATTGCAATTAAGAAGCTGACCTTCAGAGACAGGAGTCTCAGGGAAGTTGTCTACAGTGGCTCAAATGGTTCCCCAGTGAACACCTGCAATACAAGCAGTAACTCCCAGGAGGGATAGCGGTATGCCACCGGGAGCCTCAGATTCTGTGTTCCCCAGTGGAATATGTGCCCCTAGAATGTTGCAAAAGAGAACCTAGGCTGCCACTGTCTAGTGCTGATGCTAGGGCTGCTACCTGCCGGCAAAGAGTGCTGGGGCTAGCCCTCATCAAGTCCCTGTTGGAGAAAGACAAGGACTCCAGGCAACAATGCTGAATACAGGTCCAATTGTCTTGTGGAACACTACTCCAAAAACGCTGTCCAGGTGGCTTCATAAATCTGGTTGGTAGAATGCCAGCGAGAGGCCCGGATGGTCTCAATGACTCTGGGCAAGACATTGGAGCGAGCTAGGGTGATCCGTTCCACCTCCAGACTGTTACTTGTAACCACTGGAGTTCTGGATGGTCTACCAAGCCTTGACTGAATGGTATCTTGGATGGAGGGATCCGCCATGGATGGCCTATCGACAGATTGACCAAGTCCATAAGCAGGGTCTCCATGGCTAATGCAGTGCCAGCAGCAGGAGTTCTGCCCTCTCCTGAAGCATCTTCAGACAAACCTTCGGGATGAGGGAAAGAGGTGGGTAAGCATAGAGAAGACCCCGTGGTCATGGGCAGCGAAGAGCGTCTGTGCCCTCTGCTGCCATGCTGGGAAACCTCGAGAAAACCTTGGCAGCTGAGCATTTTGAGGTGTGGCGAACAGATCCACTGCCAGACATTTGCACCTTTCTGACAGCTCCTGGAACAGCGCCGGATGGAGCCCCCATTCAGCATGCTTGAATGTGGCTCTGCTCAGCAGATGGCCTGCACAATCGATACTCCCGAGATATGCTGAGTCTTGAGAGACAGGAGGAAGCGTTCTGCCCAGATGCCTAGTCGGGTGGCCTCTTGCACCATGGACTTGGATCTGGTACCTCCCTACCTGTTGATGTGAGCCTTGGCATCTACATTGTCCATCAGGATCAGGACATGTTGATTGGCTGCTTTGCTGGAGAAGCTCTGCAGGGCCAACAGTATGCTCACAGCTCCAGGCAATTGATGCTATGAGTCACATCATGAGATGACCACTTCCCCTTAGCCATTTGGTGGTGAAGGTGGGCTCCCCAGCCGAACAGACTGGTGTCTATGATGATCGTCTGGTCTGGCTCCCTGAAGGGGATGGCCGGGGAGGTCCCCCCCATTGGAGGAAGATCAGCACCTCCTGGGGGATGTGGACCCTAATGTGTGAGTTGCTGGTGCCGGACCTGTGGTGAGGCAGAAGGAACCCTTGGAGTGGTCTGGCGTGTAGTCTTGCCCACAGGACTATGGCGATACATGACACCATCTTTCCTAGAAGCTGGGATAAGATGGCCAGGGTTACCTATCATTCCCTGCAGATGTGGTCTATCCGGTCCCTGAGGCTTGCCTTTCGATTGGGAGAGAGGTAGACCATGAAGGCATGGGTGTTGATGACCGCCCCAAGATGCTACAGCCGTGGCATGGGATAAAATGGCTCCTGGGAAGGTTGAGGACTGTATCAGGATGTCGTCCAAGTAGCATTGGACTCAGATTGGAAGTGTGCAAACTGAGCAGCTAAGGCTGCCAGTATCTTTGTGAATATCCTTAGGCGGATGGGAGGCTAAACAGGAAACTTGATATGGCAATGGTAGTTGGCCTATGAGAAGTGCAGGAACTGACAGTGTGATATGTGTATGGGGACCTGTAAGTAAGCAGTGAGGTCTATGGACCTGAGGAAGTCTCCTTCCCTGATGGAGTCCAACATGGTCTGGAGTGAGCGTATTGTGAAGCGACAGTAGACCAGATGGTCATTCATCTGCTTGAGATCAAGGATCGCTGTCCTACCACCGGATGACTTCAGGACACAAAACAGTATGGAATAAAGCCTTGCCCCTTCTGGTTGTCTGGAACCTGTTGAATTGCCCGTATGTCTAGTAGATGCTGAATGGCTACTTTCATGAGGTCGTGCTTTGCGACGCCCTGGAGATCTTTTGGTGGTTGTTATTCTAGTTTATATAGATATATAAAATGTGTTTATTACATTAGTCTCTCCTATGCTAAAGCTGAGAATTTTGGGAGCAGAAAGCCAGAAGTTGCAAAACATCTATATGTTACCACTTTGGAAAACATTTATATGTTATCACTTTGGAGAAGGTTGTCTTGTATAATGCAGAAGTAAGAGTTTAATAAAACATAAAAACATAAATTTTTAATGTTTTCAGTTTATTAATGCATTTGATCAAGAGCTTTGGGTCAGGAATATAGATAAAAATCTATTAAATGTAATAGGCATTTAAAGCGTTATAGTATTTCATAACTATTATTTATTGAGTCCAATTACACCATCCATATTAAATAATCCTCTCTAATTACAGATGTTCTGTTTTCCTCAGCATGCTCTAAAAGCTTTGTATGTTTGTACACTCTGCACCATACTGTCCAAATTGGCTTTCTCTGGCAGGATCACTGTTGTACTCTGCAGTGAGTCATCTGCATACACAGCAGTACAGAAACCTAACATTCTTGGCTTTTAACCACTTTCTATTAAATGCTGGCATTCTATTCTCTTTTTTGAGACCTCTTCAGTTCTAGCTTTTTTTTTCTCATTTTGAAGGCAACAATGGATTTAACAATCAAAACAAAACTCTCTATAAAGAAAACAGCACCGATCGCTTACAAGAGAAATCAACAAGTCTTAGCATGAACAATATCAATATTATTTTATTAATATATGCCATAGCTCCGTGATGGCAAAGCTATGGCACCCATGCTGCAAGTGGCATGCAGAGCCATTTTGCCTGGCACGCGAGCTGTCGGCCAATTTGCCTTCAGCTACGCATGTGTGCGCAATTGTGCATGTCACGCATGCAATTGCAGAGACCCAGCTGGTGTTCGGGCCTCTGCTGGGCATGTGCACAATTGTGCATGTGCATGATTGCACATGCATGCACAAGCAAACTTCGCAGTCCAGCTGATCTTTGGAGCTCTGCTGTGCATGCGAGAAAACTGTACACGCGCAGGCAGTATGTGTGTTTGTGTGCAGCGCACGTGTGGGAACCACATCCATGTACAGATGGTGTGCATGTACCACACGTGTGGGAATGCACGAAGCACGGACTCTTCAACACCCAGTAAGTAAAAAGTTCACCACCACTACTATAGCTCATTAATTTGTATATTATTAACAATTATATTTTAAGCAGATTACTATATTCTTGAAGAAACTATACCATCTTTCTTATATTATTATTTAACATGAAGAGGACAAGAGACGATGGATAAAAAAATTCCATTTTCTTATTATGGCGGCTATTACAAATAAAATTATTAATACGGTCATTCATGTTAGAAAGGAGAAGAACCTCTAGTAGCTCAAAGCATTTGATAGTCTCCCTTGAGATTCTACTAGAAAAGCTGACAAAATGTCAACTGAATGTATGCTATTACATAAATGCACTGCCGGCTGAACTACATACCCAATGAGATGGAGGAAAATGTCAAAAGGTATACCACAGGCTCGGTCCTAAGCCTTACATTGTACAAAGTATTTATGACTTGAATCTCAGTTAGAAAATATGAGTATCAATTTTTTAGTGATGGGAGAGAGAGAGAGAGCGCAAATAGCTTAGCAGAGGGTTCAGAAAGATGGGCAAAACCCAGCAATATATATTTTGATCTAATGGTCACTAAGGTAGGAGAAATCAGTTGTATCCAGTTAGATAGGTAGGTAGGTGGCTAAATAAACATATAAACAAACAAATATTTATCCACCTATCTTGCTGAAGCTGCATTATGGAAAAAATAAAAAAGTTGCTGCTCAGGATGAACAGCACTGTGCCTTTTCTCACTAGTTAGCAGAAGCTTCCTACTGATAGCCAATCATGTTTGTTAACAATTTTCATTGCAAAAATATCTGCATAGGGTTCATAGATGATGCTAGCCAGTCATTTACTACATAAAAAGGATGAAATAATGGTGAGGACATTTATTTATTTAGCCACCTATCTTGCTGTGAGGCTGCATTATGGAAAAAAATAAAATTGCTGCTCAGGATGATGAACACTATGCCTTTTCTCACTACCAGTTTTCAAGCTATGGCTATGCAATGAAAACTACTGTATAGTTAAATCGCGAAAGAATGTGCATTCATTCGCTGGCACATGTAGAAATTCAAGGACATCAAAGGCTCTTCTTCCCAAGGTGCTCTAATGAAAAGATTATTTCCAACAGCCAAAGTGCCACTGTGAAATACTCTCTTCAAAAAACAGATCTGCATGCTTGAGAAGCTTGAGTCCATGAAAGAAATGGGCTGTTTTAAAATGTTATAAATAAATTAACATACACAAAAAATTAATTTTTCTCTTCATTTCATTTCACCCAATTAAACTTAACAAAGAAACACTGTAAGTTTTCTAGAGTGTGTCTTGTGTGTCTGTGTAATAGTTAATCTTTTACCTAAAAAAAGAAGACATACGCTCCAGAAATTATTATAGTATACCTGTCTAATAATAAACACATAGAGATACAGGTACAAAAGGGGGTAACGCTGGCAAAAAATTGAAATCAATATCCAAGATATAATAAAGGACTTGTTTACTCTAAGCCACCATAAAGACTTAATGGATAGTATATACTGTTCAATTCAATAAATTGTATTTTAATAATTTTACAATAGAATAAAAAAGATCATTCAATTATTTTTGCTGAAAAGCTACTCTGGCAAAGTTCATTTCTGCTGCCAAATAAGGAATATAAAAGAAGATAAATGTGTCTTTGCAACTGTTGCTGGATGTCTCATTTTTAAATCGAATTCAGGTGCAATGATCCAAGTCATTGGATCCTATCCCTACCTCCATTCTCCAAATCATGAAAGCTTTCAACAATTTCCCTGCAAATTCTACAGGCAGCATTGCAAGCTTGCAAGATTTGGCAATCTCTTTCTGCTATTTTTCAAAAGATAAAAGTTGAGTATTTTATTTTGAATTAATAGGGAAATGGAAGAAGCATACATCTGATACAGAAAAAAATGGGTAACTTCCAAGGATAAAATATGTGGAAATATTTAGAATGGTAATGATTTCAAAGAACATAATCATCATAACTAAAAACATTTGAACCTGAAGTCAATGTCCATATAACTTCATTAGCTATGAATTACAGTTTCAAGCTATTATAACAGCTGCTTAAGAAAAATTTTTGGAAGCCAAACCATACATTCTCTAGGAAAACTTGGATCCAATGTAATAATAATTACACTATATTATTTGTGTAGCTTGGCCTAAAGGAGGTGAACAGCATGATACTCTAACAGAATGTAGCAATAATAATTGATGTATTTTCTTAAACATTTTCATACTGTTTTTCAAAAATTAGAAAATAAACTTGAAAGACAATCAACAAGCACTGAAACACTTCCTGACTTTATCCAAACATTCAAGTTATCTAATTAATGTTTTCAGAAAAACTTTAAGAACATTTTAGTGCTCTGATAAAGCTGTCCATGCCATTACATTCATTAAGCCATTTTTCCAAACATACAAAACAGGAAAAGATTGTTTAGAAGGAAAATTAAGACTCTACACAATAAAGCTCTCCTAGGAAACTACTATAGTGGTCTGAGGCATGAAACAAACCTCTCGTTGCCTTTTTTTTTTTTTAAAAAAAGAATGGTTTTGATCCAATTTGTATGTTGTCACTGCAGCGATTTTTTTTTAAATGTTGATTTTCAAAACTAGATAATAAAAATGGGATGTTCTCTAGTTAGACTGTTGACCTTGAATTTCCTCCTCCCTCTCTATATACACACTACATACATACCTATATACACATATGCATAAAATGATGAAATAAAAATGCAGAATTGAAAATCACCAAAACTGAAATAGAAAAACATCTTTACATCTTTACCTTTAGTTCTTTCTCTAAAAGTGGAAAAAAAGTTAAGTAATGGTTTTTGGGGAAGGAGAGTGAGCAACCTGCCTCCCTTCCACACGCCTGCAAGGTCTCAACTGGGTAGGCCTAGTGGCATGCGGGCTTCCTGCCTCCCCCTCCTGAGAAACCCGTCCTTTTCTGTCTCCCTCTCCAGGAGTCTTCCCCATCAACTGGGCCTAGCCAGCTGAGGTTTTCTATGATTTAGGGCAGGGGTCCTCAAACTACAGCCTGCGGGACGCATGTGGCCCGTGGAGCACATTTACCCGGCCCGTGATGTCCAAGCTGTTCCCCCCCTTTCCCCCCCTCTCCTCCAGCAGCCCGTCCGCTCTGCTTGGGAGCGGGCGGACAGAGCGCATGCTTGTGCTGGCAAGTAGCGGGATTGCCAGCGCAAGCATGCGCTCTGTCCGCCCTGGCCTGAGGAGGAGGAGGCCGGCCGCATTCCTTCTCCTC
>JAEANM010026229.1:0-10785 GCA_017656035.1 Myanophis thanlyinensis
GCAAATTTGCAATTTTGTCAGGCTAGTAATCATTCTGAGTGCCCACCCATCAGAGCACTGAGCGTAGACCTAGCCTGTTTCTCTGTGCCACCTACTGACACAAACACAGCACAGAAGCCATGCCTGCAATGCCTGGTAAGTGGCATTGTATATTATTTCAAAGCAGTCTTCCATCCATCCACCATGCACAGTCAGATCTGCTTATATGAACATGATCTGTGTAAGTTTCTTACATAAATTTCCCTTTTAGGTTTTGCAAATGTTTTGTTCAGCTGCAGAACAGATTACACCCGTAGTGCTTGTCCCTGTTATGGAAAATGATTTTCAAATTATGCCATTAGTAGCTATACTAAAACCAGTCAATAACATTAGAGTTTCTATTGTTCTTTGTAAATGTCACCATAATGATATTATGAGAAGACCAGGTCGGAATGCCTAGGAATATTTAATGCACAAATTAAATACACGATTAATATGAAGGCAAAAAAACCTCCCCATTTATTAAAAAATCTGCTGAACCGTAAAACCAAAATTTAATGTAATTGGAATAAAAAACGATATATGTGACAGAAGCAAATATCTGGGGGTTTTTTGCGACCTTTTGACAAGCAAAGTCAATAGAGATACCAGATTCAAAGGTCACAAAATGAGACAAAATTCATTTAATAGCTGACTTGCTTAGCACCAGATGTCAACAATGTCAAAGACAGAGGCAAATTACTTGTTTGTTTTCTCCAAACTAGTTTGTGTGCTTTTTTCTTCTGCCTTAGCATAACTTATACTGGGACCTATGTAAATTTAATGGGCACTTGTCTCAGCTGAATTGACTGCTTGCTGGAAGAAGAAACAAGATACAAGCTTGGCAGTTGCCCAAGGTTAAAAATGCATGCAGTAGAAGTGCAGCAGAAATAGTTAACTTCAATAGAGTTTTTAACCTTTTATTGACATTGTTTTGATCTCCCTACCATTATATGGCAAATTCCAAAATTAGGTACGGAATGCCTCTTTTGTACCTCCTTTACATTCACAAGTATTCTCGATTTTGTTCATAATGGATAAATATGATGGGGAAAGAGGGACATGTTTGTGTTGGGAACGGAGACTAATTTTCTGACAAGAGTCCTAGTGTAAGATAACAGGGTGGATAGATGCAGAAGGTCAAAGTCCTGATATTCATTGCTCATGAAGTCCCAATGAAAAAGCAGTTTTTACTCATCTCTCTTCTGTCAAACAAAGGGCAGGACAGAAAGTTCTCCAGATTCCAGTAATAAATATACAGTTCAGTATTTATAGCATATCATGCAGATGTACTCTTCTCTGGTCTGACAAAAGATAGCTTTCAAAGGAGAAATGGCTAACATTAGTCATTCTTGAATGGTTGCATTGCTTTTACAATGACATTCCAAACCTGGAAGGCAATTATTTCACCAAACTCCACCATTAAAGCAATATTCATACTTAAGGCTTTATAATGTTTCCTACCTGTATGACCATACCATTTGTGGAGCATGGATATTGTATCTAACATACAGGTAGCCCTCGATTTAAAAAAACCGTTAATTTAGTGTAACAAAGATACAAATGGCACTGAAAAAAGTGACTTATGACCGATTTTCACACTTCTGACCATTATAGCATCCCCATGTTCGGCCATTGACATGCATTTATGACAGTTGCAATGTCCCAGGATCATGTGAACAGTTTTTGTGACCTTTTGACAAGCACAGTCAATAGAGATGCCAGATTCAAAGGTCATAAAATGTGACAAAATTCATTTAATAGCTGTCTTGCTTAGCAAGAGATTTTGGGCTCGATTAGGGTCATAAGCTGAGGACTACCAGCTTGGGAAAGTCTGTTGTGTCTCGTTGCTGTGCAGAATTGGGGAGCTAAAAGTTCATAAACATGTCTGTGTGGGAGCATAAAAACAGTGGGTGCCAAAATGTATGTTTCAGTGTCCATGAGCGAATTTCTTTGCATATATTTTTGGATGCCAGTTGAAAGCTTAATTGTTTCTGTAGATCACTATTCAGTGTAATAGTGTCACATATTTTAAAAAGGGAGAAGGAGAAGCAAAGGGCTATCTTTTGCGTTTGTTTGTTTTTTGTCTTTCCCCCCAAATTTTTCAATATTTTTTGTTTGTTTGTTCTCTATTGGTCAAGGTCCACCAGTGAAAACATTCCATAATTCTAGCGCAGGGGTGTCAAACTCGATTTCGTTAAGGGCTGCATCAGGATTGTGTTTGACCTCGAGGGGGGGGGGCAGGATGGGTGTGGCCAGGGTGGGAATGGGCAGTTCAACATCACTTGTGTCGGGAGCACCTGTGGTAGCCCGAGCACTCTGCCAGTGAAAACGGGCCTGTGGTTCTGCTGAGTTCCCTTTTTAGTGGCAGAGGGTTGCAGGATACCATCGCAGCTGAAAACGGAGTTTGGGAGCCTGTTTTTGCTGGCAAGAAGCACTGCGGGCCGGTCCTCTGCTGTTTCCAGGGCAGCCCTGCGGGCCAGATCTAAGCACCCGGATCCAGAGCACCCGAGCTGAATCCAGCGCCCGGGCCTTGAGTTTGACACCCCTGTTGGAAACTATTCCATTCTAGCCTGTTCCTACCTAGATTGCAGAGGGATCCATTAGTATCTTTAGAGCTTTCATGCTTGACTTTTCATTTAAAAACAAACATTTGCAGTTTTTGAATATATTAGGGAAAACGGGCAATATTCTGTCCAGCTATTCCATAAAAGATAGTATTCTGCTGCCTTCTAGTGCTTTAACCAGCAAGAGGCAGTCATTGCAATTGTTGAGTAAATTGATCTGCCAAGAAACCGAGATACAATTCTTTTTAATTAGCTAGAATAATAGAGGGGGGATTTATAGCAGGGGGATATAATCCACTCCATTGGCAAGACTTTCTCATACACTCAAAATTATTAACAGGCATTTTCTAAAGTAGTTAGCATTATTTTCTCTGCAAGCATTGTATTAGATTGTTTGCCTTTCTGTGATGTGAGTGAGGATGAGCTGCTTGATTGACAATTCATTATGCTGCAGGGAGAGGAATTGGATGTGTAACCATTTCCTTTTCTTATGAGTATCATTTTTAGTATACGAGACTGGTCTCTACTTAAATTTCAAAAACGTTGGATAAGTCTTTGTGCTGAACAGTTGTGGGGCAGATCATCACTGCCTTTCTGCCTAGTGCCAAACTGGACTGAAAAATAAAGGTTTTTAGTGATGGCCTGCCAAGATTATCAGATCGTTTTGGCAAAACAACACCAAAAGAAGTCCAGGGTGGAACAGAGTTGTGGCCATACAGTTGTGGCACCAAATCCTCCACATGTAAAGAATTTTTTGGAACTATTTTTGTCCTTTTCTCCACCTCTAATTATCCTGGGTCTAGTGTGGAGTTTGAGATCCACTCTAAGTACATGCACTCTATACTTTGATATGTTAATATTCTGCAGTAAGAAAGGGATGAACAAAAATCCAGTATCTTGTTGCTGAGTGCCTCTGAGCGTGAGAACCTTTCATTATAAGAGGATCACTTGCTTTTTCAACTACGAAGTTTACCATACTTCAGTCAACAGGCTTTCCCCATGGATGCTTCACATCTGAAAGGTTGTGTTCATGTTTAATGACACAGAATTGCATGGCTGGGGAAGAGAAGGGCTGCTTTTGTTCTGAGCTAACTAATTTGCTTATGCAACAATTAAAGGCTAAACCAGCAGGAGGAAATGCTTCCATGTTTGCCAACTTGAGCAAGCAAGCTGGACAGAGAAATAGGTGTGTCTGTAGTGCTGCTCCGATACTATGCTTGGCAAGCCAAAGGCTGTGTGTTTGATATGCATAATTTGCAAGCGGTTTGCCTAACATGCAGCTTAGCCAGTCTGTTGCAAATGAACCTAATGCATATCGGCCAGCATTAACCATAAAAGTTAGAAACCCACAAAGCATGTTTACAGACTTGCTTGCCGATACATCTGTTAGTCATGTATGCCACATCGGCTACTTGAAAAGAAAGAAATTATGTAATTTTCTTCTAGGATATAGAAAACGCTAACTACAAAATTCTCAATGTTACACATTTACCAGTTTCATCTGTGTTCTAGAAAAGCAGTTTTGGTTTTGTTTTCCTGTTATTACCCCTCTGTTTATAAAGACCAGCTGCAGGAAGAAAGCATCCTGATCAATAATATGAATGGAGGAACTAATATTGTTTCCCCACAATTTTTTTTAACTTTTGAAATTTATTTGTGTGCCTAAACTTTTGATTTTGAGTTCAGGTAGAAACTGGTTGTGAATCACTTCTCTCTAGCCTTTTTGCTAAATTAATGGTTAACACTGATGCTAAAGAGTTCACTTTCACAGTTATTTACAGTGTGGTTTTTGTTGTTGCATAATGTGTAAATCAAGCCTTGTTAAACAAACTGTGCTTAAAATGAGCAACAGCTGAGCAGGATGTGTGAAAAGAACCAATATTAAATTGTGCTTAGGAAGAAAAAATTCAGAATGCTGGTATAAGAAGCTATGAGAGGCAATTTGGTCTAGCGGTTAAAGCATCAGGCTAGAAAGCAAGGAGACTGTGAGTTCAAATCCCACCTTGGCTATGAAAGCCAGTTGGATGACTTTGAGCCAGTCACTCTTTCTCAGCTCAACACAGGGTTGTTGTGAGTAAAATACGTTGGATATGTTCGCTGCCTTGAGTTGTTTGTAAAAATAGTAACGGTGAGATACAAATAATAAATAAAATTTCACAGTTCTTTACATATAAAAGGTACACAGTCATTTTACGTGTAGATAAAGTAGAATGGCAAAGATGGATTATATTTCAGGTGATTTTAGGTCCTAATGTCCAAGTTTAATGATCTGCTCTGCAGTGGGAGCACAGAATTAGGTTCAGACAGTTGTGTCTTGGCTATGTTGAGGTCTGTAGCTGCCAGGACAAAGTACACATAACAAAGGTTTGTTATTAATTTTTTTGTCTTACTCTTACTCTTAATTTGGCTCGCCTTTTTCTAACTGTTATCTCCCTACCCTCAGCAATAGCTGTTGAATAGTTGATACTAGTGAATGTTATTGTTGATTACGCCATATCAAAATACGGAATAAAACACAAAACATTACACAATAAACCATATGTAAAAGTGGACTACAGATAGTCCTTGGTGTACAACCACAATTGATCCCAAAATTTCTGTTGCTAAGTGAGACATTTGTTAAATGCATTTAACAACCTCATTTAACAACCTTTTTTGCCACAGTTGTTAAGTGAATCACTGCAGTTAAGTTAGTTAACATGGTTGTTAAGTGAAACTGGCTTCCCCATTGACTTTGCTTGTCAGAAGCTCACAAAAGGTGATTGTATGACCTCAGGACACTGCAACTGTCATAAATATGAGTCAGTTGCCAAATGTCTGAATTTTGATCATGTGAGCATGGGGGATGCTGCAACGATTGTGTGAAAAACTCAAAAAAAACTTTTCAGTGCTGTTATAAATTTGAACAATCATTAAACAAACTACCTGTACAATAGACAGGTGAAATGAAAAGGATAAAATAAGAAACACAAAGTGTTGTATGTGATTTTTGAATTCTAACCAGGCATGTTATATCCAACATTTGTAATCATCTTTTAAACTTGTTCTTCGGTTGTATAAAATACAGGAGGCCACAGCTCTTAATGTAATTTGTCAATTGTGTAATCCAAAAAGCATTTAATTGAGATTTTGTCTGTTCTATCAGACACAATTCTGAGAGTCTGCCAATTTCCATGGCATTATTTTTTGGACCAATAATTACTGATGGTTGAACAGAACCCATTCTCTTGCATGGACCCTATGATGGTTAGAAATGCCCACTATTAAAAATTAATCTGTACAGCTAGTACAGCTGTGTTAATTGAGAAGGGGTTAGAAAATGAAGTACAATAAATAAAAACAAAATTAAAATAAGATAAAATAAAACATCTGGGATCACTTAGGAAATATGTGTGTATGCACTGCTCTCCATCTTGATCTCTGTGCTCTTCTATTTCTTCCTCTTTTCTTTTTTGGTCTCTCCGTTTTTACAATAGGAATATTATCGGCACAGCAGAATATCTGTTCTAAAATTAATTACAAAAAAAAAGCAAGTCCTATGAATCTATGGCAAATATTAAAAGAAGTGCAGAGTTTATTTACAACAACAAAAAAGCTTTTGGCTTCCACGTGTCCCATTTTTGGGCCTTTTTTGGCCCATTTTTGAGGCTTTTTTAGCCCATTTTCGGGGATTTTTGGCCCATTTTCCCCCCAAAATCCCCCCAAAAAGGCTGGGAAAAAGCCAGAAACAGGGCGTGCAGAGGCCAAAAAAAAAAAAGCTAGAAGGTGAGCCAGAGTTTCAGCAACATTTGCTATATAAGACACACAGACATTTTCACCCATGTTTTTGGTGGAAAAAAGTGTGTCTTACATGCCAAAATCTCTCTTTAGAGATTATGAACCAAAGTGCTTGGGTCTCTCTGAAGTCTGGTGCCAACTAATAATCTTGAAATGTAAGTGCTGTCTGAAAGTTTCCTTGCTGAAGAAACCTAAATATAAAGTTTCTGAGAAACTCAAGTTTTAAGGAATACCATCTCGAAAATGGAGAGTTTAAAGGAGGAATAGGGACCTCAGGATGTCCCTGGAGTGAGCTGAGATAAATATTTCAAACTCTTCCAAGGCTTAGAACATTTATTTTACCTAAATCTACCAAAATTTTGGGCACTTTTACCCATTTGGGAGTTGGTTGTGGAGTTTTAAGATACCTATTTTCATCTTAAACTCTCAGTCTCTATAGCCACAATGCTGTTCATAAAATTTCACCTTGCTATGCTAATTAGTTGGACTAATGAAAAATATATTGAGGGTGTATAAGAAATTAATATTTCATACTGTTATCATGATACACGATAATGTCAAATTGCAAGTCTCTACTTCAACTTTTTTTTCATGTCTTCTATCCTGGCCCACTGGGTATTAGATCAAAATACAAAATGACTCAGATTGCAATTTACTGCAGGGATATGCTAGAGTTTTTAATCTTGTGTGCTCTTTCACAATGATCAAAGTGAATGATGATTCTTGAAATACTCTTTGTCAAGCTAGAGGATTTTTCTAAGAAATTATTGGATATGAAATGAATGAAAGAAAATCCCTGGAAACACTTGCCAGATTATTTTAAAAGGGCAATTCTCTGTTGTGCTGAAGGCAGAGAATCCAAGAATGGGTTAACTCCATCATGCTGGTCTAAACTGAGTCAATCAACTTGAAACCATGCCTCACTTCCTGGCTGTTTCCCAGTTTTCAACTTAGTCTTTGATCAGTAGACACCTTTATTGAAGCTCCATTGGACAACAACTATTCTTGGGATTCTCTGAGAGGAGAAAGAAGCTCCACACAGTAAGATCGTTATTGAATTTATTCCTCCCAATGGATTGCATGAAGAGCCATTTTGTCTTGTAGAGCATCTTCCCAGATGGAGAGGGCTTCACAGCAGCAGGTGAGCACAACTTTGGCCTGCTTCAAATGCCCAGGCCGTTTTTCGGTGCTTGTTGGCATCTCATGCCAACGACCCATCTGCAACATCTGATCAGTCTGTCGATTTGCAGACCTTGGTGGATCCCCCCGGACTGGCTACTCCTCCATCAGGGAAACCTATTGCATCCCATCCCAGGATGGCTCCACTGATGGTGGCAGTTACTTCAGCTAGACGCATCTCTGAACTAGCAGCATTGTTGGTCAGAGAAGACCTCTGCATTTTTCACCCCAACAGGGTGGTCCTTAGATTAGACACTTCCTTCATTCCAAAAGTCAATTCCTGGTTCCACCAAGCTCAGGAATTATCATTACCAGATTTCTGTCCAGAGCTAGTTCACGCCAAGGAAAAGGAATGGCACACATTAGATGTTCACAGAGCAGTTATATGAAAAGGACAGCTCCCATTAGAAAAATGGAGTCGCTCTTTGTGGCATTTCACACAGCCTCTTTAGGCAAGAGGGTATCATCAACCATGATAGGCAGATGGCTTAGAGCATGTATAGCCAGGGCTTATGATTCCCAGAATTTGCAGGTCCCCAAATGCCTAATGGTGCATTCAATCAGGAGTGCTGCCACTACAGTGGCGTAGTCAACCCAGGCATTCATAGAGGATACCTGTAAGGCAACCACTTGGTCTTCGCCTTACCCTTTCATTAGGCATTATAAGTTAGATTCCTTTGCCTCAGCCAATGTGGACTTTGGTAGA
Organism: Myanophis thanlyinensis; assembly: GCA_017656035.1. NCBI lineage: Eukaryota > Metazoa > Chordata > Lepidosauria > Squamata > Homalopsidae > Myanophis > Myanophis thanlyinensis. Next base: position 8,248 of record JAEANM010026229.1, read on the forward strand.
AGGGTTCTGCAACAAGTGCGTCTGAGGCGGGACCGTAGGCCCAGATAGTGGCCCACCGTCAGGACTTCCAGCTTTGGTATGTCCCATTCTTGGATTCTCTGCCATCAGCACAATGGAGAAAGGTTGTTGGTCTTACCTGATATGCTCCTTCTCGTTGTGCTGAGCAGATAATTCAAACCTACCCCATTATCAATCTGATCCTAGACCAGGGGTGGTGGAAAGTTTTTTACAGAAGCTCTCGCTGTTGATCAATGTACCTTCGCTGAAAACTGGGAAACAGCCAGGAAGTGAAGTGTGGTTTCAAGTTGATTGACTCAGTCTAATTGATCAGCATGATGGAGTTAACCCATTCTTGGATTCTCTGCTCAGCACAAGAAAGAGCGTATCAGGTAAGACCAATGCTCTATTACATATTGTAATTATTATTTTTGAACTTTGATTATAATCTGTGCATTGTTCTTATATATTATTATTATTCATTGGACACAGTCAGCCAGATGTTCAGACTGGGTTTGGCATTTTTTGTCTACCTATAGAGTCTTTATCAAGGACCTGGGATAGGCAGATCTGGATGTTTGATGGTGTTATCATCAGGATGGAAGCTGTATCAATATCTAATCAATATGTTGTTGCTGTTATTATTTATTATTATTAAATTTGTGGGAATATGGGTTAATTTTCATTTCTTACTGTGAGCATATGCTTGCTTTCTATGTCAGCATGAGATTATGATTCTGAAACAATTAGGAACATGTAAATTATCTATTCAGGGTGTATCAAAAGTCAGGTCCTGTAGATCAACCACAATATTTTATACATTTATTCATTTATTTACTTCAGGTAAAACCTTATTGTCCTTAGGAATGTTCAAAGATCATCATCAAATGAGTAAAAAAGTGTTTGGAAGAATGGTAATTTGAACATTTAATGTAAATTATATGTGGTACTTGATTTTTGGTACACTCTGGTACACACACACACACACACACACAGCTGTAGTGAGGAGAGGGACAATTTTGAATTCCAATATCAGCCCAGAATTCATTCTAAACTCTTCATTTCCATCTGCCCAGTCTGATCAATATTACTATAGCTTTTAGTGTTGTCCTAGTATCTATGAATATCTGTAACTAGATGAAAAATAAATGTGAACAGAATTGTTTTACATCTCAGTCAGTGGTTGGGGACAATGATGGAATGTGCACATTAGGAATGTAATGCTAAACTTATTTTATAGTAATTGAACAATGGAAACTTTATAAGAGCACCCATTCATGTTTGTTTGACCTGACATCTCTTGGCAAGCTGTGCTACACAAGAATGTTGTACCTTTTGTGTTAAGCAAAGCAACTGATTACAAAATTATTTGCAACAACTACTTCTATTGTTCATGAAGAATGTATCTTTACTGAAAGCCAATTATGCCTCCACAGGTAATTGTGTTATTGTAATACACTGTGGGAGAATAATTGAACAAAAATGTGGACATATTGCATTATTCTACATGCTCTATAATGTTATATTTAGCTATAAGTAGATGGTTTTGAATAGTACTTTTTGGAACATTTGCTTACAGATGTAAAATCCAAGGGATCAACATCTTACAAGTAAGTGTGTTTTGCCTGTCTGTTTTGAAATCTGATTTGCTAGGCTGCATAAATCTCATTTAAGGAGATTCTTAAGTAAGCCACTGAGGAACATATACTCTCTGAAATGCCTGCTAACTGAATGATCCACTTATTTTTGCTAATAGTTTATAAATATATGGTAAATCAATCTGTGCAATGCTTCAATTTAAATTCCAAAAAGATGGTTCAGAGTGGCAACTTTAAGAGTCCCAGGTGGTTGTTCCCAGGTACTCAGAAGTACCTCTTTAATCTAAAAAGGCATTGCACAGTGTGTCTTTTTTCAGCTGTGCTGGTTGTCTGATTTCTTTATGTAACATTTGAGAGGTTTTGTTCATGATTGCCTGCTTATTAGTTTGCCTTAACACATGCAGCCTTGTAGATATGACGTACTCCATTCTGCCTTCATCTGTCAACCTAACTGGCAAAGAATTAAACAAGCCACTTGCCCTGTAGTGCTATAACTCCATTCCAGGTGTCAAAATGTAACACTCATCTGGCTTAATATTGGCCATAACCAAAATGTATCCCTGAACATCTGATTTAAAGCAATAAACATATATAAGTAGAACGATTGCTGCCTTGCTTCAAAGTTCTGTTCTAACGTTGTTTCATGTTGTGTCCTTTGTAAACTGTGGTATGTATTAAAACTGACTGTGTAACATTTGTGTAAAAGCCCCAAAAAGCAATTTACATATTTTAGTTAACAGATAAGGAATGCGCAAAGCAAATAAGACACTTTTAAGAAAAAAAATGTGTGACATTTTTGTTAGGAAATTAGAAGACCACAGTATCCCTTCAGAAGTAAGCTTTAATTTATACCAACGTAATACAGAGGTACCTCTACTTACGAAATTAATTCGTTCCGGAAGCCGTTTTGTAACTTGAAAATTTTGTAAGTAGAGACGCATTT
>JAEANM010026230.1:0-10785 GCA_017656035.1 Myanophis thanlyinensis
TTTCCAGTTCGGAAAAACTTTGCAACTTTTTTCTCCGCTGCCCCCACCCCTTCCTTCCCATTCCTTCCTCCAACCCCCCACCACCACCACCGCGGGACAGGCCATTCCGACAACTCTGGAGAACGGTCTGCAATATTTGGGACGGGGGCGAGGGGTTTAAAAAAAAAGGGGGGGTGCAGGGTAAGGGGAAAAAATACCGATCACAAGTACCCTGGCTTCTCCTTCCCCAAGGAAGCGTGCACACAGACACGCACACACACACACACATACATGCATACATACATACATGCCGCCGCCCCCTGCCCGGGACCCTATGTGCCAAGCTTTGCAGCGCTTCCGCGTTTCAGAGAAGGGAGGGCTGGGGGGGCAGAGAGAGAGCGAGAGCCCCCCCCTCCAAGATCGTCTTAAGATTCACTAGGAAGCGAGTTGTTCCTGTCTCCGGATTACACTCTTCCCCCCCCCCCCCGCCTTTCACTATGGACGCTTTGACTCGTTGCGCGGAGCAGCAACGTGGCGCTTCGTCTCCGCGCAACACTCTTTGAAATCAGCAAATATCTCTCTCCCCCCCCCCCCCCTCTATACACACACACACACCATCCGCACGCACACACAAATCTGGATTTATTTCCTTCTGGTTCCAAGTGCCAGAAGTTGACAGAAGGAAACTACCGTCCCCGTTGATTGGAGGCATGGATTGGAGGGGGGGGGAGAGAGAGAGAGAAAGACCCTCGATCCAAGTGCTCTTTTCTTTGCCCAAATGGCCCCCTCCCTCGCGCGACCCACCCCCTCAAATCAACTCCCCACCCCACCCCATTCATTCGGCGGCCCCCTCCAACCGCCCGCCAGACTCCTTGCAGAACGGGGGGGGGGATCGACGCGGGATTGGGGGCGGGGGGCGTTGAACCAGGGAAGGAGGGAAGGGTGCAGCAGGCGGGATGCTCTCCCCCCTTTCGGAAAGCCCCCCTCCCCATTTATTCATTCCCCTCTCGAAGTCTTGCTGGGGGTGGGTGGGATGGAGGAGGACGGGGGGGGGGGCTGAGTCTCCCCCTGGGCTCCGGCAGCCGGGCGACTTGCAAAGCCGAGCCGGGCTGGGGAAAAACGCAACAGGTCCCGCTCGCACAAACTCCGGAGCCATTGCAAACCGGCTTGCTTTGAAACCCGCTCGCCTCTTTCTCCGAGCCGGCTTGGCCAGGCGCTGGTTCTTCCCGGGTGGGTGAGGGGTGGGGGGCTGCTCAACTCCTGGCCGGGCTCCTTCGGGGCCGGAGCCCGAGCCTAGGCAAGTAAGCAGCCAAGGGAGAGCGAGAGGAAGAGCCGGGGTCCTCGCCCGCAGCGCGATTCCTCTCCCACCCACCCACCCACCCTTCCCTCCCCAGCAGGAACCCTCCATGACGGCTGCACCCAAGAAGGCAGGCGAGCCCGGCCGCGGGTCTTTCCCTTCTCGGCTGCCCCGACAGCGATCTCCCGCATCGAGATCCCGAGGCGCCGGCCGCTTCTTCTCCAGAAGCCCCCCAGCCACCCACCCACCCACCTACCTCTCCCTCGGTTTGGCGCCGGCCCGGTCGGCGGACTACAATCTCCATCAGCCGCCGCGCATCCAGGAAGATGGAGACTTAAGGGGGGGGGCAGCACGTTTGGAGGAGCTCCCCACCCAGTTTCCCAGCTTTGAGGTTTCCCCGAGTTGGTTTCTTTTAGGCAGCCAATCCAGCCTCTCCCACCCCCACCCCGCCGGCTCTCCTCCATCTCGCCAGCCCTTCTTCCCCCCCCCCCTTCGATCCTGCGCCCCATTCATTCCCCGAAGGGTCCCCCCAGCCCCCCACCCACTCGCCCACCCACCCTCCGCTCCGATCCCCGCGAGAACGGCGAGGCAGAGCCGAGGAGGCGGCGGCGGGCAGGAGAGGGAAGTTAAGTTGCCTGCCTCCCCTCCAACTTTCCAGCCCACGTGTCCGGGTGGTCATCCACCGACAGGCAGACCCCCCCTCCTCCTCTTTCTCCTCCTTGCCTTCCTCCCCCCCCCACCCTGAAACCCCTCGAAAGCATCAACGTGGGACCCTCCGGCAGTCCCCACCTGCGTCCGCCGGGGTCTTCATGGCTCCTCGCGCCGCAGCCTCCAGCCGCCGGGTCGGTCTCGGGCTCTGGCCCCCCTCCTTTCCCCCCCTCGGCTTCATATGGAGCCGGGACGCCCACGCCCCCCCTTCGACGCACGTCACCGCCGCGTCGCCATAGACACGCTGAGCCCGCCTCTCCGCCTCCTTCGGCTCCGCCCACAGAGCTCACGACGGGAGGGGGGGCAGTTAAAGGGGCGGCAGACGGCACCTTGGGTGGGATGGCCGTTTGCGGGGGAGGGGAGGGGAGGGGGAGAGGGAGAGGGAGGGGGGGCTGTGAGGTGGGGGGGAGGATGGCCAGAGAACCGGGACAAACTCCCCCCCCCAAGATTTTTTGCAAGGGCTTAAGGTGTGCCAACCTTTGAGAATTAAACAAATAATAATAATAAGAAGACTTATATAACCTTATTTACATCAGGTTTTTTGTGGTGGAAGAATGCATTTCAGAACTCCAGAAATAGGGAGTCCTCGCTTTACGGCCACAATTGAGGCCCAATGGCTGTAGTGAAGTGAGACATTGGTTGGCCGGGTTTTGCCCCCGTTCTGGGACATGCCTTGCCATACGACCGAGGCCGGCCATTGGTAAGGAAGTCACTCGGTTGTTAAGGGAATCTGGCTCCACCCACCCCCCCATTGGCTTTGCTTGTCAAAAGGGGATGGCGTGAGCCCGGCATGCTGCAACCGTGGTCGTAAACATGAACCAGGGGCCAAGCGTCTGAATTTTTCAGCGCGTGATCACGGAAATGCTTGCGGAGGTCAGAACTGTGAAGGAAATGGTCATAAGTCACTTTTCTCAGTGCCGTGGTCACTTCAAATGGTCACTCAGTGAACTGTTGCAAGTCGAGGATTACTTGTTTGCAGAAGTTAAGCTTATTGTGAGCCCCTTTCCAAAATTTTCCAGCTACCTTCCCACCTTCCACCTTCCTAGCTACCCCTAGCCCTCCCTTCCTACCTTAACTTACCTGCGGTTGCGTAAGCATTTCACTGCATATCGTACCCTTGTATGATTGTGTATGTGACCAATAAAATTTGGAATTGGAATTGAATTGAGTTTACAAGGATCAAGGGAAATTAGAGGGATATAAGAATAGAAAGAATTCAAGGTGGTCTGGACTTGGACCTCTTGTGGGTGCGAAGGGACTCATGACTCATGACACACATTTGACCCTTTCCTTGGACTCAGCCTGGTCGTCTCCTATAATATTGGGTACAAAAGTAGCTTTAAACGTAGATTAAAACATTACTAGAAGCTATGTGGTTTTTATCCTGCAGCATTGTTTTTCCAGTTTGGCTCTTAACTTATTGAAGAAATCATCTTCCACATTTCTCCAGAATCAACCTGGCACAACATTGGACCAAAGAAACTTTGCTGACAATATGAGACTAAAATACAAGGTGGAAAAATGATACGGTATTCGTAACAGAATTCTAATCAAATTTAAGCAGGAAAGATATAAAACATTGTAATACAACAAGGCAAGTTAAGACACTTAAGAATATGCTTTTTGGGGAAAAAAAGATAAAGAAAGAAAAAAATAAGCATCACATTGTCATTTTATAATTGGCTTTTCAATTAAAATATAATGAATGTTAAAAATAAAATGAACTTTTTATAAATCAAAAATGTTGACCATAATTATGCTGAGTATTCCCCAACCTTTTTAATCATGGTAGTTTTCTTCCAGTTATTTTCTCTATTCTACATATTTTGGAAACGTTTTTTCTTCTCCACTGTACTTTTAAGTAGTTCCTGCAACTTTAAGAATGTTATATTTTCATTTCTTGTTTGTTAAATTAATTTAGCACTAAAACAAAACATGTTCATGCCCCATATTTTGTGCTAGCTTATAACAGATTTTATAGCTAGGTATAACTATACAAGCCATTACAACACAGAAAGCTAATAGATAAGAGACCACAACACAACAAATGACACAGGAGATTACAACATAAGACACAGGATATCACAACAATAGAATTTGCAAGGTCACCACACAGCCCATTACCCAGGCCATTACAACACAGGAGACTGACAGACACACAGCCAATATCTCAGCCACACATGATCTTACAAAAAAGCCAACCAATCTACAAACTTCAACTCCATCAACCAATCAAGAAATAACAACACAATCAACCAACCCAGCACACAACACCCCCCTACACCAGTATTTATAGAGAGTCAGGAACTCCGATCACGCTTTGCTTGCATTAGCACGAAGCCGAAAACACCAGCCTGAAGATGGCGAGTGGGACTTCGCTGAAACGTTGCCAAGATACTATCAATCTTACATGGGAAAAGACCCAAACACACCTAGACCTACATACCTGTACCTGCGAAAATCTACGAAAACAAATCTATGAAAACAAATCTATGAAAACAACTATACATATGTACAGTATCTACATAGATATAGTTATTTAGATTTATGGATAATTTTTACTTTACGCTAGTCATAAATATTTTGAGTTAAATTATATTTAACATTTTTCTTAAAGAATGTCTAATGCTGAGTACTGTTTGCATAGATTTTATACTTCTAAAAGCTATTCGTAGTAATGTCTCATTTTAGAAACAGTTTTCTTCTTTTATTTCTTCTGTTTTTATATTCATGCATGAAAGAGAAATGAAGACCTTAATCTTTAACCACTCAAATAACTGTTAAAGTCAGGTAAATTAATTTTACTTTACAATAATACAGACAGGAAGAGTTTGACATGATAATATTAGGTCAAATTGATATTAGTTGTTCCATACTGATTAACAGGGAGAAAAGAATTTGTTTAAAAAGGTTTCATTAAAAAAAAACACCCGTTCAGCCTATATTCTCTTTGCTTGTTAAAACTATTATTTCCAGAGAGGGCCAATCACCTGCTTCAGCAACAATAGACTTTCCAAGTAAATGCCTTCCTTTCACTGTAATCTTAAGAGGTAAAGGACCCATTATATTAGGCATCCTTTTTAAAAAGGCTTACTGAAATCCCACATTTTTATTTTGAAGAAAAAGAAATCTGTACTATTAGATCAGTCTCCAAGATCACTTTCCAGTCAATCTCCCATTGCTTATTTCTCCACAACAGTGTTGACTGCACTATCTTCTCATGTTGTGTGCAGTCTCCTTAAGCTGTTGCAGTTGTGGGCTTTAATACTACAATAATCTTGCTTGTATCATTGAACTGTGTAACAGGGAATTTTGTTTTAGGATGTAATATGGAAAAAGCTGTGGCAAAAAGTGTTTACCAGTATATAGGAACAGAAGCAATGCTTTTAAGTATGCTACCAGGCTGGTAACCTCAATATGTAACTGTCAGTCAGCTAATATATTGCTGCATATAAAGCAATTTTGCTTCTGTATGTGCAACTAAATGCATGTAGAGAGAATTTATGATGGACTCATCCATATTAGGAGCATGAAGGAAATAACAGGGTATAACAGGAGAAAAAATGAGAATGATGCTGTGCGTTAACTTTAAATGTAAAAAGAATGAGTAACATCAGTCTAAGGCAGGAGTCCCCAAACTTTTGGATCTCAGGGACCACTAAATTCATAATTTTAAATCCTGTGGACCACTAATATGATCAGCCTAATGACCAATCCCTGATTTACTGCAATATAAAAAATGCAAATAATTTTTCTGAGGACCACCAAAATTTTCTCATGGACCACCAGTGGTCCACAGACAACTGGTTGGTGACCGCTGGTCTAAGGGATGGTATAAAAGGATTTGAATATGTTTGAAGAAAGTTCCAGTGGAATGAGGGGCATATAATGGCACATAAGTAGAATACCAGTAGTTGAGGTTTAAAGAGAAATATTTGCAGTTGTGGGTCATGACTGCTTTTACACCATTGGCTTTTCCTTTTTTGATGGCAGAGAGGATTTATACCTTCTGCCCTATGAATGGCATGTATTTTATTGTTCTGCTTTCAATTGAAAATTTCTACTTAGTTCTTTAAAGTATAGAGAAAAATTTCAGATGGCTTAACAGTCTAAAACGGATATTAAACTCGATTTCATTGAAGGCTGCATCAGGGTTGTGTTTGGCCTTGGGGGGGCAGTGTGGCTGTGGCCAGGGTTGGCATGGACAGCACAACATCACTTGTGTCAGGGGCCCAAGTGCTCTGCCAGTGAAAATGGCTCCTGAGCTCTGTTTTTGACTGCGATGGCATCCTGCAACCCTCTGCCAGTGAAAATGGACTCTATTTTCACTGGCAGAAGCACCACAGGCTAGTCCACTGTTTTCAGGTTGGTCCTGTGGGTCATACCTAAACACGCCCGTGGGCCACCCCGTGGGCCTTGGGTTTGACACCCCTGGTCTAAAATCACAGAATAAAATTAAATTAAAACGATTATGATGAAAGCAAAAATGTTCAAAAATGCAACCAGATTTCTAGTCTGAATCAAGTAAATAAGTATATAAGATTTGACTTTTCCACGTGAAGTTCTGTAGAAGTTTTAGGACAAAAATTATCCAAGTTTCCAAGTATATTTGCTGGAAATTCTGAGAAATGTAGCAGGCTCATCAAAGCTTGAGAAAAAATGGAGAATGTAGGAGTATATGTTGAATTAAACGTCACATTACATGAAAATGATGGACAGTTTGGTTTTTAGTAATTCTTAAGCCTCTTCTTTGATGTGAGGTAAAAGGCTTTTGATATCTTAAGATACCTTAAACAATATTTTGATAGAAGGAAAAATCAAAGGAAACACAGGTTGATATCAGACCATAGAAACGTATCTTCAAAGCCTAAATATTAAAGAGCAAAAACAAACAAGGAGTGTTTAGCAGCTCTAAAGATGGGTTTGTGGCTAGCTAGATGACAATAATCTAGATAATCTAGATGATAGATAGATAGATATAGATATATTGCCACAAATATGCATATGTACATACACACGCACACACGCAGACACGCACACGTACATATACACATATACGTATTCTCCGTTTGGAAAACTTAGAACTGCACTGCTTGCAGTCAGACCTAGTTATTACATATACAATTATACACAGTAATGTTTTACCTGTAAATGACTTTTTTGTTTTAATCTCAATAACAAGCATGCTAACAACTGCTTTAAACTTAATGTAAATCATTCCAAACCTGACTGCAAAAAATATGAGTTTTGTTATAGAGTTGTCAAAGTCTGGAATGCTCCACCTGATTCAGTTGTATCTGCTACAAATTCTCATAGTTTCAGTCACAAATTGACTTCCGTGGACCACACTTCATACCTCAGTGGTCAGTAGAAGGAGCATGCATAAGTATACTAATGTGCCTATTGTCCCTGTCATTGTTTTATTTATTTTATTCATGTATTCATATTTTTGTTATTGTTTGACAAATTCTAATTAAATAAATAAACAAACAAACAAACAAACAAACATACACATATTAGAAAAAGACCAAAATACAGCTTTGGTAATAGATGTAGTGGTGACAGGTAATAGTAACATCAGAAAAGAAGAGTATGAGAGACTGGAGTAATACCAGGCCTGAAGGAGGAACCAGAGATGATGTGGAAAGTAAAGGCCAAAGTGGTCCCCATGTTGGAAGGACCATTCGGGGTGGTGATCTTAAACTGGAAGAATGGTTCCAATAGATCTCAGAAATTCCATCAGAACTCTTTGTCCAGAAATGGACAAAGGTAGGAAGAGGTAAGATCCTCTACGGAGCCCACAAACTCCCAGGCCTCTGACAGATTAGGAAGACAGAGAACCCATAAAAATGAGAAAGGAATTTATTTTTATATAGCATTATTTCTGGCAATTTTTGCATTAATAGAACTTTCAGGACAAAATTATTATTGTTATGATCCTGATCAGTCTTATTTCTAAATTGTTTTGATTAAAGTAGAGTATTTACCAAGAAGTAACCACAACAATGGGATGAGAATCTAGGCTATTGTCCATACAAATGGGAAATAGAGCAAAATACCTCTACAAAAAACCTCATTATCCTTACCGTCCAGTAATCTGAAATCTAGTAGGGAGGTGAGTCAGATGGAAGTGATTTTCACTGCATTTTTCTTATCCTTTCAGGCTTTTCTTTCTCTGAAAATCTATTCTTGCGACCTAGCAAATCTCTTAAGCAGTGTGGTTGAAAATGTGGATGGAAAAGGAATAGATGAAAAATGCCTTCTGCCATCTCATCTTGGTCTCTGTTCATAGCTATTGAGCAGGGAACAGAGATATTCATAGATAAAAAAAAGATGATAGAGATTTTGATTTGTATCCAGATGTATTGAATTAGGATTAGCTAGCAAGCATAATGACAATTTTCCTGTCTGTCCACCAACTTTCTATTACTGCAGAATTTCTTCATTCAGGAGCACTCACCAATCTACAAATGCAATAGATTACTGGTATATTTTAGCATTTATGAGAAAGAAACCATCTTCATTATGTAGATTAATCCCTGTAGATATAAGATTCAAGTTATTCTGAAATTGGCATACTGTGGTAAGTTTACCTGTTTTTAATTGCTATTAATAATTTCAGCTGTTCAATTCTTCCCAAAATAATACCAAGTGATATGCCATCATCTGCTTTGTTATCAGATTCTTTGGAATTAATCCTGTTCCAACTAACAAATGATGCCTAAAGTTAGAATTTAAATATATTACTGATCGAAAAATATCACAAAGCATAATTAAGAAATATTGAGTGATATGCATTTGAACATCTCCAAAACTTGACAGTGAACCCCCAACTCACAGATTTAGAAGTCTCCGATGGCCCTAAGGTTGAGCTTCATCATTCAAAATTTAGCAACAGCTGTGATTCTAATTTTTTTAAGAAAAGCTGCATAATTGAAATATTAAATGCAGCAGAAAGTCAGCTTCTTAATACAATCAAAAGTAAAATTAATGACGAACCATTATGATTAGTGTATTATGCCTCCATAACCTTTCATCCATGAACAGAAAGGGTATCTTGACATTTAATTAAAAATAAAAACCAACAATTTTGGAGCTAGTTAACGATATTTTCCAAAACTGAAAGAAAAAGCTGAAGCTTGGATGAGAAGAAACAAGGAAGGAAAACTTGATTCATTCTGATCATTAAATAAGGTTTTGATGATGGGACATACGATCTCTCTTACCATCTTGCTTTTCTTTACTTTGAATCTTTATATCTTTATCTGTGATTGAATCATATAATCCTTGGAACTATTATGACTGTAATGATGCTTTTTATTTTGAGAATTTTATCTTGTAAGGAATTGTAAGGGTCATATTTACAAGCTCACTTTTTTGTGTTTTCCCCACATGGTGTTATGAGTGATGGTTTTCCCTATATGGTGTTGCCTGAAACTTTACTCAATCCACTTTCCTGGATTTTTACACTTGAGATTTATTTGGGGGAATTAACTGCATCATTATCCTTGTTAAGCAGTCTCACAGAGCTTTGGGAATTAAAACATTAGAACTGGTGAGTAATGAAAGGATATTCACTTGGTGGATATACAAAAATGAAAATAAAGCAAATAACAATTGGATGAAAAGTACATAATTCTGTATTATTTAGTAACCAGTCAGGCTTGTGGGAATACATGTTCTCCTTCTTTATAATTATTAATTCACAAATACAGTACATTCTTTCTGTCAGAAGCTGACTGTGATCAGATGAAACAGACTTAAAACTAAAAAATAAATAACACTGGAGTAAAAATTTTATTCCAAGATATCAAGAAACACATGTGAACTATAAAATAAAAGGTGAATTTAATGCTCCCGGGATGACATAAGAATGACAATAATTCATGAAAAAAAAAGGGAGAAACAGGACTAGATGTAGATTTGGCTTGGTTGTATGAATCTTATAAGACGGTAGAATTCTTTTTTGAAAAGTGGTCGTGTGGCGATTGTGGAAAAGGTATTAATAAGACTCACAAAAGTAAACAATTTAAAGGGAAAAAACTTTTAAAAACGAAGTCTCAAAGATCCTTATAAACAGAGAGAATGACTAGGTTAAGAAAAGATACTTTAATTAGTGAGAACGCTAGGAGGAATGGACAGTCAAGGACAGATAAACAATCAAAGCCTTGATAAAGCTAGCAATATTTGAACATTTTATTTCTCTGGTAAGAAGATGCCCTGGGCTTTTGCTGTTAGTGGCACTAGAGATGAATGGAGAAGTATATGAAAGAAAATGGACTGAAAATGCTTAGGGGAATATGAGAAGAAGAAATCAACTGACAAGCCAGTCTGAAGTAAAGCTGCTGTAGAACTGACTTAATTCTCAGTGTCATAGAAACCTTGTTCTGAATCCAAGAGTATTCCACAGAGAGGAAGAAACTGGGTTGTGGTAGCTGTGGCAATAGAGTCCGGGCAATAATTAAACCCTGAAGGCAATAGTATAGTATAAAGAGTAAAGATTTTTCTCTTCCTAGTGCTTGCCAGTTTTGTCCTAAGAGAGATTCAGAATTTCTAAAAATGGCAAATTGATATTACCCTAATTATCTTTGTGTGACACATTGAACCACAAACTAGCCAACTGCACTTTAGCTTTGGTGTATTATGCAAACAATCAGTTGGCTTAATAAATAGTTTTAAATTAATCATAATTAATTTAATTACAGAATTTCTATACTGCCCCAGTCCTGAAGGACTCGGGGTGGTGCACAGCCATTTAAAACAGAACATATAAAATTTAAAAGCAATTAAAAATGAATTAA
>JAEANM010026231.1:0-10784 GCA_017656035.1 Myanophis thanlyinensis
GATATAACCAACGGGAACGCGCCCCCCGAACTTGATATGGCCTCCTATACCCGCCATAGTTGCCTCTCCCACCGACTATGCTAATAGACTGCACTTGCCCCCCGGAGCTTCCCTCCCTTCCTTGACCCGAACCACCAATCTCCCGACCCTCTCCAACGTGCTCGACCCTAGGTCTGGCCTTAACCTCAGATACAAGACCTCCCCCCTCCCGACAAATATATACAGTACTGTTGATATGGTACCCCACCCAGTGACCTCACCCAGTGGATTCAGGTAGATGTAAAATAGGCAGAAGGTTGCTGTGAAGCTGGGATGTTTCTGTTTCAGCAGAAGCTGAGAATCCAGAAAAGATTGCACACCAGATTTTTCTGCACAAGCCCTGTGTGTGTGTGTGTGTGTCCACATGTGTGTGTGTTTTGAGCCTTGAGATATCTCATGCTGGAATGCAGTGGTGGAATTCAATATTTTTTTACTACTGGTTCTGTGGGCGTGGCTTGGTGGGCATGGCTGAGTGGTCATGTGACTGGGTGGACAGTTTCTGTAAGCAGGGAAATAAAGATTAGGCTAGAAATACTACTACTTTTTTTTCCTGCCTTCCTTACAGGATTAACCCTGTAAAGTGGAAAAAAACAAAAGGAGATTTCTTCTAACAACCAGTTCTCCAAACTGCTTAGAAAATTTGCTACTGGTTCTAGTGAACCTGCTAGAACCTGCTGAATTTCACTTCTGCTGGAATGTCCATGGGCATGACATCGCCACCATTGTGCAAACTGGCTAGAACTGCCCACACAGGAAGAAGCTACGTGAATTTTTTTAAAAAGAGCATTCAGAATTCCCAGTTATCACAGCTGATTCAGAAGGACACAATGATCAGTGGTACTGAAGGCTGTTCAGAGATCTAGCAGGATTAATAAACCAATCTCCCACTCTCTCATTGTAGGCCATTAGTTATAATGATCAATGCTATTTCCATTTCAAGTCCAGGCTCAAATCCTGATTGGAAGGGTCCAGATAATCCATTTATTCAAACTCCTTTGAAGAGGGGGGGGTCCATCTTCTTCTCAATAACTTTCAATTCCAATTGAGAGGTTTGAGACCAGGTGATAGATATAGGATTGACCCACAAGCACCCGCATAGCTAGGTTTTTATTAAGTTGCAAAAAATAACCCTTTGCCAGTCCTGATATATGAATTAATAAGATTAGAGAATTAAGAGAATAGTGTTGGAGCTTCCCAGAGTCACTTGGAGTGGGGAAGCATCAAAATAAATAAATAAATAAAAGCAAATCCTGTTAATTTTTTTAAGAGAAAGACTTGTTTTCAGTATTTTCTAAACAGAAAAGGGGGGAGGGAATCCTAAAAGAGCAGACCTATAAAAATGGATCACCAGTGCTCCATGGCCCCTAGAGATGTTGTTCTAGAAAGATACCAAAATGGGGGGTGGAGCAGAGATGGATATTATAAAGTCACATCATTTTTATTTATCTGGCTAGGCTCTGGAAGGGCCTGCTTGCCAGTCAAGTGGTTGGCTTGCCTAAATTCATCAATTAATCCCAACTTTTCAGATGAGCATCTTGTGTTGGTCAAATGGAAGATATTATCCATTATGTCCTCCACTGTGCCATTTACAAGGAGATCAGGGCCAAGTTATTAATGGTAGATAAATTTGAGGACTTTGGTCTTGCAAAAATGAGCTGTTTCCAATGTCAGCAACCAAGTTGCTATGCTTGTGTTGCTGTCATTTAAACTTAGAAAAATAAACTTAAATTCTTAGATGTAATGTAGCTTTGGCTTTACTTTGTTCTAACCTTTTAATAGTTTATTATGCTATCTTAATTACTGTTTTATTGTTATTTTATTTTATTTTGTGGTATACTTACTATCTGTCATTACAACAATATATTTATTAACTTCCGTATAACACCATATTGCTGCTATATGATCTCATCTCTGAAATTCAACTGCCACAACATTCAGGAAGCTGTTCCCTTGGGCAATGGGACCAGGAAGTTGGATGAGCTCATCCTGATGGGTGTAGAATATGCTGGTATATTAGAACTATGGAACCTAGCAGTTTGTGAGGAATCAACCCAATTCCCAAGGGTTTTCTTGTTGTCACACAGATAAGTTTAGAACCACTGAAATTTGATACCATTTAAAAGAACTAGATAGCTTCTCAAGTAAACTAGAAGTTCATCAATACAACTTTATTTACTTACTTTACTTTACTTACACTAAGACAGATATCAAAGTATAGCAGTAGTATTAACCCAGTACTGTCAAGCCATAGTTTTTTATAGTTTTAACTAGAAACTTTCCCAGTCCTGCCTGAGGAACCTAAGATTTTTGGTATGTGGTTTGCCAAACTTCCACAGACTCTTGGAACAAGTGTACAACGTGGATTCTTGTTCTAGTTGAACCATATAATAAAGAATTCCTGAGCACTGGCATAGTGCTATTGCCTTGTTCTTCAGTTGTCCTATCTCAGTTGTTATTCAAATAAATGTCTTGATGTAATGTATCCTTTAGCCCTGAATTTAAGTCTGGATTTTAACCTATACTCATCTTCCTGATTTGTTGTTTGATTTTAATTTTCTAGCAATCCTTAGATTGCATGTGATCCACATCTAAGTGATCTCATAAGGCAGGGGTGTCAAATTCAAGATCCAGGAGGGTGCTTAGATCTGGCCCGCAAGCCCACACTGGAAACAGTGAAGGATTGGTCTGCGATGCCTCTGCCAGCAAAAAGGGAGCTTGGGGAGCTCGTGACCCTCCTGAGCTCTGTTTTCACTGCCATTGCGGCTAAAAACAGAGCCCCAGCAGGCAGTGCACAGCCTCCCCAAGCTCCATTTTTGCTTGCAGAGGGCTGCAGGAAGCCGTCGCAGCCGAAATCGGAGCCCAGGAGGACTGTTGTGGCCAAAAATGGACCCTCAATGAGTGACATCAAGCTAGCCATTCCAACCCATCCACCCCACCCTGGCCACCCTGGCCACTCCCATCCTGGCCACGTCACCCATCACCCCCCCCCATGAGGACAAGCACAACCTTGGTGCAGCCATCAATGAAATCAAGTTTGACACCCCTGTCATAAGGTATTATAGAATCAAGGATTATGACTAAAGAGGATCCTGTTACCAACAGATCTATCAAGGGTTGTGTTCTGCAGAGTGCCTGATTATCCTTTCTGTTAAGTGTTGGCTGACAAAGAGAAAAAACCAATAAGTATATTAAGAGGGGCAAAGTCCTTGCAGAAAAGCAAAGCAGCTTGAAAAAAAAATCAAACAAACCTGTGATTGCTTTAGCAACAATGGACAGTGGAAAGATTATGCCTATCCAGCAGTGTGTAATAGAAACTGACTGGTTCAAAACCACATGCTGTTGAATTACAAGCTAGCAACTGCCTGTGCTATCTGTATATGGATAAGTATTTTTGTGGATTCCTTTCTTTTGATCAAGCCATGTTATACCTACCAAAAATCTACAGAAATTCTATTTCCCCTCCCCACTTTTTTTGCCCATATGTATATCATGTTTACACTGTATAATGCTTTGATTTCCACCATCACTGTTCTATCTGGTATGAAGTTATTTAGCACTTTCTTAGTAAGAGTCATGGGTAATTGATTCTGGCTACCCAGTCCACAGTGCCCTATCTCTGGTGCAGATTTAATAAGAAAATAAAGTAGCTTCATATATCAGTGAATTCTGGATTAGGGTGCTTTCTTCCATACAAGCTTAGGCTGCCAAGTAAAAGTTCCATTTATTTGATATTACATCATCCAATACTTTTTTCTTTAGCCATTAAACAACAACTAAGCTAGACTTTTGTATATTTACTCAGAAGTAAATCCCAGAGGAATGTAGAAAATTGCAGCCCAAGAAGTGCACTTCTGCAATTTCGAACTACTGATCAATATATCAGTACCAGAAAAAAGGGACGCAATAGTTAATGTTCTGCAGGGGAAATACTTATTTAGATATATATTTCTTTTGAAAGTTCCATAAATCCAAGCAGAAAATAGCATACTGCCTCAAAGTATTTTTAAAAAATACTTTAAGCTTTTTATGACATGTTAATCGGTAACTTATTATAGAAGTGCTAATGAGTAAAATGTAGAAATTAAGGATGAAAAAAATAACAAAATGATTATTACGGCTTAGCATATCCTTTGAAAAAAAATCTTCAGAATACATGGGAGGAGGTGTGAAGCACCTGTTCTGAGGCCATTAAAAGAGACATTTCTTTTTCCATGTTTACCCTGTGGCTGCTTTGGAAGCTGCTCCCAACCTTCATGTGGATGTGCAGTCACTTTGTTTTACATTCTTCTCATAATGGTCTGTGGGAATGACCTTGGGGGACAGGAGAAAGAGCTGCACTCTAGACAGCCATCATGCGAAAAGTATCCTAACTACCAACAGCATCTCAGCATCTCAGAAGAGACCTTCCCCAGTTTGTGGGGGGGGGAGTAAATTTAAAGGAAGGAAAAAGTGCTTCCCAACTTGCAACCGGTGTCATCCCTTTGTGGTAGTCCAGGAAGAAGCACAAAACATGAGTGCTGACATCACCTTTATTATAAGCATAATAACAGAAGCCAGAAACCACTTCTCCCCACTTCTACTTTTTCTTTCCCCAAAACTAAGAAGGACCCTTCTGAGATGTTTACCATGCCTGTTTTCCTTTTGTGGGCTGAGATACTTTTGCATGATGGTTGTCTAGACTTTGGCTGTTCTATTTCCCCAGATCATTCCCTTAGACTATTAGACTTCCCTAGCAAAGTAAGTATAAAAAGCAGGAAGCATCACCCAAAACAACCATGTGAGTCTGCATAACGATGCTATAATGATTTGGAAAAAAAAAAGCTTTGTGTCCATGTCCATGCAGTTGAAAGCACATCTTTCAAAGCATTTGCCCAGTTCTGATGGCTATCAACGGACTCTGAAAAAGTTGTATGCTAAGTAAGTTATGTTCATGCTATGGATCAAGATCATGTGGGAGTCTTTTCTCTGACTGACAGATGAGAATAAAATCCAGCCTCTGTCTTCCAATTTATTTTCCCCTTGCATGGCCCCCAAATCCACCCTTAAGGGTTAGAAAAGGGAAGTCCCATTGCACAAAGAGAAGTTCATTTACATGATGTTGGATCTCAGCCAGAATGTCTTTATTAAAGCTAAGCAAGATTTTCTTCTTTGCTTCAAGTGACAGTATTGGAAGGATTTCAGAAATGTAATATTTTAGCAGTATAGCATATAATCACAAATACTAGGCATAGACTAAGTAGATTAGTTCAAATCCCTGCTCAGACAGTTCATTGAATGAATTGGGGTTAGTTATAAATATCTAAGTCAAGTTGAATTCACAGGTTTGTTGTCAGGGGAATAAAATTAGAAGAAACCCCATAAACACTTCATTGAACTCCAACAGAAAATATTGAAAATGAATGCAATAAATAAATACAATAAAAGAATAGGTTACATAAGGTAAGAATGGCAGGAAAAGGAAAATGATTATGTGTTCTTTTGTATTTCTTGGGCTCAGTAGCTACCTGGTCGATTTAATTCATTAGTAAATCTAGTCAGATACCATAATGTTGTAAACTTTCTTCTCCAAATGTACAATAACCTACACAAATAACACAATGTAGTATAAAGAAGCTATAGAGTAACATCTTATGAATACACAGGCTATCATGGACTTTTCCACATTCATTTACAGTTTCTTGCCTAAAACAATTTATTTCTCCATCTTTCATAAGAAAATAAATCTTTGTTTCATTGCTCCTCCCTAATTTCTTGATTTTCTGTCCACCTTGCTCAGTGGTTCTTTAAATTCAAATTCAAATTTTATTTCTCACGTACACAGCCATACACAGTACAGTGTGTAGTGAAATGCTTGTTTTGAGACTCAGCATGCCAGGACAAATTTGTACTATGGTACTACAAGCTTCCCTTCCCTTCCCTTCTTTCATGCTTTACTGTTATTTTTTATCCAGGACCAAGTCTGTTATGCAGTCCCAGAAGTGAAACCCTGTGCACCTTCCCTTGAATGAATCCACCATCCTGCAATGAGAAAGACTTCTTTTTAGCTTAATGCTATAGAGAGCGGTCATCAGAGTACACAATCCCAGGGTCAGCAATTACATTTTTCTTTCCTAAAGGCTTGACATGTGATATAGATGAGCTAGAGATTAGATCTAAGGCCTTTCTTTTCTGCCTCTATAATAAAACATATAGTAACCTGTATCTTCCCCTCCAAGCAAAGATTTTTAAAGCAGCTAACAAAAGCTTGCAATCAAAACAAAAACAGCCTGACAATAAAAATACAAAAATGCAACACAAATTATTTTTTTGAAAGGAAGAGAGACTATAATAGTAGAAAAAGCAGAGGCAATAACAATAACCAACTCCTAAGAGCTATAAAATCAAAAGCTGGTCTGAAAGAAAAATCTTCAATTTATTCTTACAGAAAATGCCCTCGTGGATTTTGAATATATTGTGGAACACAGTCTGCAGTCTTAACAAACACTATGCATAGAATTGAAAATGAAACAGTCAATATAGTAATGTTCCTACATAAATCCATGATGAGGCTACAGAGTGTGCTCTATTCTAGTCATCACAACTTAAAAAAGACTGCTGTAGAAGTGAGGGAGGAAGACACCTAAAATGATTAGGTGGTTACAACAACATTTCTGTCAGGTGCAAAGCACAGAAGAGTTTATTATTACTACCTCTAATACAAGAATATATTCAACTAACAGTCAAATTGGTGCTTGATAAGGGTCAACAGAATTCATGGGAGGCTGGACTAAGATCACTTGTGGTAACACAATGACTCCAGACTGGTGACATATTTATCCCCGCCTTCTAGATCAGCTTGCTCTTCTCCTACAATTCCTGTGAGGAAATACTACTGCTTGGAGAAAAGCTGGATGAGAGAAGACATGATCAAGACATATACAATTTTGCATGAGAAAATGAAAATAAAGAACAGTTTTTTCTCCCCATTGATTATATTGGAATTTAGCATTGAAATTAAATGAGGGGAGATTCAGACCTGGAGTTTGCTGCTACCAAATATAATGATAGTTTCAGTTGGTGCTGGTGTTGACCCATAAAGCCCTATATGGCTTAGGGGTACCTTAGGGGCTACTTGTTCTATGTGAAATCTGCCAACCTGCATGATCTAATAGTCACTGTTATGTTAAATACATTACTTTGAATTATTATTTCATAACTTCTAGAGGATCAGATAGTCAATGAGTATAACATGGATGATATATATTATCTTTTGAATCACAAGTTGCAGATATTCGGTTGAGGTAGTGACAATGAAAAAGGGTTATGGAACTTTTGAACATAGTGTTGGTCAAATGGAAGATATTATCCATTATGTCATCCACTGTGCCATTTACAAGGAGATCAGGGCCAAGTTATTAATGGTAGATAAATTTGAGGACTTTGGTCTTGCAAAAATGAGTTCAATAGATAGTTCAATAGATAGTAGATTTCTGTTAAAGAGCCATGCTCATTTACTTTGAGTCTCATCTTATGTGGTATGTTTGTAATACAACACCCTCATCTACATGGATCAATTAAAAGCAAATGCAAGCTGGATTATGGTAAAGAAGACAGTGCCATGTAAATTAAAAGATCATGACTGATGATAATCACGATGATCATGACGATGACGATGATGATGTCAACAATTCTGGGGTTTAATGCACCTACACTCATCAGAGACTAATGAAATGGTTCACAAGTAGAAAATTTCCACCACTCTTGAAAGTCTGAGGAACAAAGTAGCTGGTATTAATGATGGAGAAGAAATCTGTAACTGATTTCTATGGTAGGAAAAATTCAGTATTTGCCAAAATGGATTCTGCCATTGAACAGAATCTGCTGGTCTTGGGTTTTCTTCGAACAGAAAGACTATATGTGAAAGATGAGCCAAGGAAAGAATGCATCATACATATGAATGGTGTAAAGCTTTATGATGTAAAGATGTAAAGCTAAGCATTTATATAAGATGAGCTTAAAAGATTGCACTGGATAAAATAGAGACCATACTATAACAATAAAGAAATGGGGGAAATTAAAAATGTTTATTGGGAAATACAGTCCATACATTAGAGGAAGTTATTTTCAAAATTTCAAGATGACAGTCAAAATGGAAACAAATATTTTTTTAAAAAAAAATCCATTAACCTTCCACACTATTTCCATCCATATCACTGATTAGGAAAATAATTGAGAGGTGGCTGTAGAGATTTTCTGCTCAGTAGTTGCCAGGAAAATGTAAAGAAAGCAGTAACCTCACTGCTGTTCACTGGCTTCCACATTTGTTAATATCAGTATTTGTAATGGAATAGACTTCACAAACTTCCATTTGCTCCATTTGCATAAGACATCCAGAAGTTTTGTTTGGAAAATGATAATTGGTGGGCACCAAAATAAATAGTAGGATGGGGATCTTTAGAAAGCACCAATAGGGCTTCCCCAATCTGTGTTTAATCCAGAATCGTGGAATTCATCTCCCAGCATTCTAAGCAATGGCTATGTTAGTTAGAGGAGATGAAATCCACCCATCAGAGGGCATCTAGTTGAGCAAAAGCTACCAAGAATCTATCTGCAATCAGCTCATGCAGTCGGATGGAAATTATTTCCCTTCCTCGATTTCCTATCTGAAATTTCATTGCGACTTAAAGGCCAAAAAGATGATATGTAGAATTCCAATTTCCTGCCCAGCTTCTATGTTTAATTTATTTGACTGATCTGAGCCCCTGTGTGCAGGAAGGAGTGAACGTGGTGTATCTACACTTTCCCCAACTCTTTTCAAAATCATTTTTCAAAATCATTCAGATATATATATATATATATACTTTGTAACCACATTTTTGAATCATTGGCATCAATTTATTTATAGATTTTAAGATTTTAAAGACAACAACTGCATAGCCCCAGTCTCTGTACAGGTGATTTGTGCCTGAAAAATTATTTTAAAAAGCAGGGAAAAGATGGAAAAATTATGCTGTTGTTGCACGTCAAAGTTGTCTTCAGTGAGATGAGAGGCTATATAAATGTGATTAATTAATAAATGCTTCCCAACCCATTCATCAAAGACCATCATTCATCTGCAGCTAAAGATATTATTTCAGATATAAATTGAGCTTACCATTTCTAGGTTGTCCTTTGCAAGCCCTTGAACAAAATTTCATTTCTACTATCCAGTGATAGAATCCTGCTTCCATCCCATGAAATTCTTGGATTGCATTACACTTTTTTCCCTTCTGCTTAATCGAGAGCAGCCAATTGATCTGCTTGTCTCAATGGTGGTCTTTTTTGCAACAAGAATTGATCTCTTTTAACTGATAGCTCGGTGCTTAATGATTTTGTAATTGAGGCTATTTACCTTCTGAGTAATTGTTATTTCTTCAAATAAGTATATGAATACAAAAGGACAAATAATTAGGATTTATAATTATAAATTGAGCTTTGTGCTAACTCCACAGAAAAGCACTGAACATTTATACAAATTTCATGCTGCAGCTGTTGTTGTTATTCTAAACTTTAGTTGAGCAATTCATCTTTTTCTTATTTTCAAAATGTCTCATCCTTGGCATTTTACAGCTCATGAATGCATCCTATTGTTAAAATATCTCTATGCTTTTGCTTTATAGGACAGAATGGACACTGCCCAATTCATGCTACAAGTAGTTCTTGACTGTGGGACACAAATGAGCCCCAAATTTCTGTTGCTAGACAAGACAGTTAAGTGATTTTTGCTCCATGTTATGATCTTTCTTACCACAGTTGTTAAGAAAATCATTGCAGGTGTTAAGTTGATAGCATTGTTGTTAAGTGAATCTGGCTTCCCCATTGACTTGTCAGGTTGCAAAAAGTGATCCTGGGAAATTACAACCATCATAAATACATGTCAGTTGCCAAGTGTCTGAATTTTAATCATGTGACCATGAGGATGCTGCAAAGGTCGTAAATCACTTTTTCATGCTGTTATAACTTTGAACAGTCGCTAAACAAATGGTTGTAGATTAAGGACTGCCTGCATTATATTCTCTGAATTTCTATTTCTTTACAGAAGTTATGCCAACAATGGTTCCCACCTGCTCTTTTACTGTTGCTCCTTCCCATATTCCAACTTCTAATGATAGGTTTGGATCCAATTACAAAGGATGGCTATTACCAGATTCTATCCCAGCATCCAAAAACCAACATCTGGAATTTCAAAAAAAATATACCATATGTCCTCAACCACCACCACCCAATGGTTCCCCTTCCTATCTTGGGCTTTATGGATTCAAAAATCCCTGATAGTTTTTGAATTCAATAGTTGAGAGGAATCTATAAAGTCATAATTTTATAATAATGAATGTAAAAACACACACACACACACACACACTGCTAGGGAGAAGCCCTCTGAGGATGGGCTCCAGCCCGAGACTGAAAGCTTCAAAGACTAAACCTTTGGTCCTGGTGACCAGCCCAGACTGGATCTATATACATATTACTGAATATAAATCAGAAAAATCCTAGCTACTATGTATGTATTTTAATTAATATACAGGGAACTTTTTATTTTTACTTATTTGTATTCTACCTTTATTATTTTTACAAAATATAAAAAATCTCTGGGAGATGAAGTGGGCTGAGAGAGAATGACTGATCCAAGGTCACCCAGCTGGCTTTCATATTAAGGGAGCATTAGAACTCCAACTTTCTACTCTGGTGCTTTACCCTGGTTCTTGGGGAGGTATAGAAATCTAATA